>MU726282.1:8012-63226 GCA_026770625.1 Nicotiana glauca | reverse complement strand
TTTTTAATGTTGCCAAAGGGGGGGGGGGGGATAATACTTAGGGGGAACACATGGGAACTGGTTCTTACTGCTCTGACCGTATGAACTATTGTTACGATAAGGCATAGTCTCAGGGGGAACTCTGTGTACCCTGATACTTTAAAACTAGTTCTTACTGCCCTAATTCCACTCTCTAAATGTTAAGTTTGTCATCATCAAAAAAGGAAAAACTGATAGATTTTAAATACTCTTGCCTTATGTTTTGATGATCTAACAAACTTACTGTTAAAAACTAGATAGGAAACCTGAACTACTTGGACTGCTGCAAGCTTTAACGGATTCCAGCTAAAGGTGAACTGCTACAACTTTAGGAGTTAGGAACCCATACAAAACCTAATACTCTTGTGGTTTCCTCATAGCAGTGACACAACTAGAAATAAAGTGACTGACGGCACTGTTTCTGCCGCATTGCACTGTCCACCCACTCATTCTCTAACCAAACAAAGTACTTATATTATTTCATATGATGTGATCAAGATGTACCCACAATGAGTTTTATACAAAATATCACTAGAATGTTTCTGTTACTTATTCAAGCTTCTTGCAAAAATAAAGAAATCAATCCTCACAAACTTGAAGAATAAGGTTGAACACAACTACATACCAGTTCCTAAAAGATAGCCTATTGTTGTCCTAGTTGAGTTGTAACCTTTATATTTTACTTATTGTATCTCCTAAACTGCTTACCTAGAAGCGTTTGATTAGGAATCCTCTTATAAATCTATAAACTCTTTGAGTTTATGGTGACTATATTTAGTCATAAGAAAAAGTCTTTGTAATTGTAGAGTTACAAAGTGCTTTGTGGTGAGAGCATCAGAAGTTAGAAAAAGCCTTTGTAACTAGGAAGTCACAAAGTGTCTTATGGTAAGAGTACCACAAGTTAGTTGAGTAAATCCTTTGCAATAGGAATCATTGCAAAGTGGCTTGTAATAGGTAGGTTTCAAGTTAGTGAAGTTAAAAGCCCACAGGTGTAGTTCGTGGTTTTTTGATCCCCTTGTGTGGGATTTTTTCACGTAAAATTCCTCTGCCTTAATTACGTACTATTTTATTAACATTCTCAGTAGAATCTTGTAGAGGACTATTTACTCTACGGGTCACTATGTCTGAAAATCCAGAAGTCTCAAACGTTTCCTGTGTAGTCCCCACTATGTCTTTGTCTCATGAAGCACAGGAGTAAGAGTCTGAGCCCTCTCTATCACCGAATCAAAACCCCATACCAGACCCCCAACCACCTATTATTTCCCATCCAACCCAATCGAGTTATGGTTCTTACCGGAGTCGTAAGACTCAGAACCTCAAAAGGTTTGTTGCTGCAACCTCATCTTTTGTATCGCCAGGAAAAATAGCAAAAGGAGAAATAGTAGATGGAGACGGAGGTTAGGAAGTTTCTAGTAAAAAAGTTAGGAAGTGTGCTGAAGCCCAACATGATGTGGTTCGTAGTAGTAAAAGTTCAACAACGACCATTCCAAGCTTTGATTTGAATATTGCCAACCCTACAGGTAATGTTCCTCTTGCATCCTCCGAGTCAATTTTGGGGGTAAATGAACAAGAAGACATTGAAAACATGTTGTTAATTGCTAGAGAGGGAGGTTTGGTTGGTTATTATGAGGGTGTTAATGTGAACGGTGGGTCTCAGGGGTAAGGTGAAGGTCATCAGGAAGAGGGTAGGGAACTGGTGCCCTTTGAAAATCTAGCACCTGAAAGTACTATTAGGGAAACAAATGAGGGATCTGATCCCTCAGCCCAAGAGGAGCCCTCAGCTCCTACTTGGGATGAAAATCCCTACTCTTCGAGAGATCCCTAGGTCAGTACGGATCCTGCTCCCTCTCCTTACTTTAATGCTAAGCCATTAAATATCATCTTTCCTGAGATGAGATCTCTTTCTGAGGAAGAAAATGAGAACAATGAGGAGGATTATGACAATGTTTCTGTTGCAATATTTATTGCCTCTAGGAGTAGAAGGGAAATTCCCAAAGAGCACACTCTTATAAGACCTACTACTAGACTGCAAAAGTAGGAAGCCCTTGAGTCAGCTCTGGAGAAAAACAATAAAGAGAAGATGAAGATGAGGTCGGTAAAGGGTGGAAAGTTGGTGAATGAAGAAGAAGTGCCTCCAGCACTTGTTGTTGGTGTTGAAGAAGGGGTGAATCGGGAATCGGGTTCCTTAATTTGTAAGTCCTCTAAGAAACCTGCAATACCAAGACCTAGGAGAAAGTCATCTATAAAAAAGGTGGAAGTGAAAAATGTTGAGGTAGAAGTGTCTAGTAAGAAGGTGTCTGAGAATTCTGGTGAGAAATTGTCTGAGAAGTCTGCAAATAAAAATAAAAGTGTGAGAAAGTTTGTGAAAAGGAATGCTGGTGACAATGAGGAACCTGGTTCCTCCAAGAAGGCCAAGGTAGATGTGGACAAGGATGTAGGATAAGTAAACCTGAGAAAATAGAGGGTGTTGTGCGGCAGAACATTTGCTCCTGATATTCTTGACATGACAGGGATGCGCCAACTAGTTGATATTTGTGAGTTTTAACAGTGGACACACTTTGTTCACCAATGAGAGCCCTAAAGTGTATGAGGAAGAGGTACGTAGTTTTTACGCGAACAAGTTCACAATGGAAGAGGATAACATTTGTTTGAAGATCAACGGTGTAGACTTTGTGATGGATGAGGCTGTGTTTGGAAACATTTTGGGAGTGCCTACCGGTGGAATATCATCCATTGAGGGGACTTGATAAATAAATTTTAGAGGTCCCATTCTCAAAGATGATGCAGTGCAGCAAGGGGAACGGGTACACAAGAAGGCTCTCCTTCTAGTAAATCAATTATTTTTTGAGATGGTGAATAAGTTTTTGCTTCCACTGGCAGAAAGGCGTTCCATTACGTCAAGATCAGACTTGTTCCTAATGGAACACTGGATGCCTACACCAGTATCAATCTACTTGGTCCCATGATAAAGCATATAAAGAAAGTGGCAGATTTTAAGGATAGTAATCATGGGTTGGCTTAAGGTTTCTTACTCACTATGGTTTTCAACTTATGTAAAGTCCCTTTGGGAAAATCAATAGTGGAAACTCGCAAGCAATCCTTCTCCAAGACTACCTTAGAAGAGTGTGAGTGCATTGATAAGAAAAGAGGGGTTGGCAGCAATTCCACTGTCTCTCAATTGATTGAGACTCAGAATACTGCCAATGAAGAGATAAGGAAGTTGAAGGCATGAAATGTTATTCTGGGGGGACAGCTTAGTCAGGCCAAGGAGGCACATGTTTCCAGCAGTGCACAAGGCACAGAGGTTGCATGTCTGACTGAAAAAATGATGATCTCAAAAAACAGGTAGAGGACCTGAAGGAGAGGCTACTTAACAAGCAAGTGTTGGCAAATGCTCGAATGGATATCCTCCTTAGAACCCTTGCATCTTCATCTCTACCTCCCCCTTCTAGTGCTCCTTAAAGTAGTTCCCTTCAAGTGTCTAGTTAAAAAGCTATTTGTCTTATATCTGGTCCCTTTGTTTTATTGGTTTTGGTGGCTGGTACTTTTTAAGTTGTTTTATTTTGTGAATGGTTGTGTAACAAATGGTACTGCTAATTCTGATCTCTTTTATTTAAAATTAATGAGTATTTCGTCCTTTTACTATGCATGATATACTCTTAAGCTCTGTCTTTAGCCATGTTTGTGTGAACACATGTGGCATGAGTTGACCATGCTGGACTTATTTTTGCTTATTACTTGTGAATAATCTTTTTATGATGCCAAAAATAAATTGAGAAGAAAGGGTTCAGGGGGAATACAGGAAACATTGTATGGTACACTAGTTTTCAGGGGTAACTTCAATTACAAGTTTCATCATCAAAAAGGGAGAAATTGATAGGTTATGTGCTTTATTATATTTTGATGATCTAACAAACTTAATGATAAGAACCAGATCAGAAACCTATTACACATCCTCAAGGTGCTCAAGAACAATAAGTCTCAAGTCAGGCACAAGTTCCAACGATTATAGTCAAAGAGACGATAGAGGGAACAGACGAACATTTGTTCATTTGCTGACTGTACCAGTCAACTCCCCACAACTGTAAAGTTTCTACAACTGTTCCTCTGCACACACACAATAGGGCAAATAGTGCAGCAATCACTTTGTTGGGAATACCTTGTACCAGGTAATTGCTTGCATCATCCAAGTGACATCACTTGTATATTATCAACATGATGCAAGGGAAAATAAGGCACTTGAATACTTAGGAAAATCATCAAGTTTCTCTCTCAAGTGTGCTGCCATCTTGCAAGTGACTTCATTCCTTCAAGAACGAAAAACAACAGAACAAGGACCAATTTCCAGTATTAAGTTACCATATGTCCTTAGTTGTGTTGTACCTTAGTTAGAGCGATTTACTTATAATTTATACTTAGCTTAGCTAGAAGCATTGTGTAGGAAATTAATTGTAAAACTATAAATCTTGTGTTTGTGTCTTGGCTAGAGTTAGTCGAGTTGTGAGCTTTGTAATAGAGTTATTAAAAAGAGGCTTATAATAGAGTTATTACAAGTGAGTGAGGGATTAAGAGTTTAATTTCTAGGTTACAATAGTTTGTAATCTGAAGTTTGCTCAGCAGTGAAGTTGAAATCCTACAAGTATAGGTCGTGGTTCTTAATCCCGTAAGCTGGAAGTTTTTCACATAAAACTTTGTTGTGTCAGTTACTTATCTTTGGTTGTGTGTGTTCTGTGGGAACTGATAGAGAACCAGGTTCTCTATACAGTTTGGTGTCAATTATGGTTATAAATTCTAGTGATTTTCAAGATTCTTGATGCTTCAAAATTCTTACTATGGTGCTTTAAATTCTTATACGGGGTCAAAATATAAATAATGTTTTAGCAATGGTCCGTCGAACGTTATTTCCAGTTGTTTTTAATTTTTTTTTGTTTATTAAATCTTTTTTGGTTTATACTTAAAATTTAAAGAACACCTATACTTTGGGCTTTGCAAAATGAATCTTTAAGAAGTGACAAGAAGGTCAAATTTGCAACAAATTAGAGGTTGGCCATTAATATGAAAATTTTTAACGCCTATATTACTGATCAGCCATGCCTTTTCTTTTTCATACATGATACATGCATATATGGTATTAACGCACTCTTTTACATTTTGGGAACATATCTTATATTTATTCTCAAAGATTGTTACGTGTCTTAATTGTTGCAGAATTCACTACCATGCAAGTTTTTTCATCCTTGGGAACCTATGTTTTTAATTCATAAGAAAAGGAAAGTCACTCATTAAAATTTGTCAAGATTGACATATAATTGGGCTTTCGTTTATGATATTCGTTGAGTTGAACGTGTTGAGATGTACTATTTGCATTATTACCCAATATCTTCTTTTTCATGCTTGTTTGGTGTTGCATATTTGCTTGAAAGAGTGTAAGATTATGCTGATTTAACATGTAAAGTCATGAGCGGCTTTCCAGCCATGCCTCATGATCCCTTGGATGCGCCCCATGTTCCTGGCAAGTCTCCCAATGCATAGCGCCATGGACGGCCCCGTGGTCTTGGCCGTGCCAAGTGACAAGTACGCTTGTGCCTGTGTCACCCCACCGATAGCCCTCATCAGTGACCAGTTGTAGGCAGATACCCACAACGCCGTGCGCGGAGATAGCGATGTGAGTCCAGACTCTGAGCTAAAGACAAATTTCTTCCAATGGACCTGCTGCAACCTTGTAGGAATCTAAGTCATTTTCATTATAAATATAGAGTAGTTTTACTTCCTGTATTTTCATTATGTATCCCTAGCTTAGTTAGATCAAGTCATGTAACTTTGGTTTTTTTTAAGCATTATAGGGGGAATCAAAAAATAAAACTTTCAAGCAAGCAAACAATTCTCTATATTGGTGTCTCTCCCCCTCGACGACGTGTTGCCTTTCTGTAATAGATTGATTAATGCAACCAAGCTTTCTTTCATTCTCAATCTCTTTTTAATTCTCTCGATTGTTCTTGATAATAGTTTTTCCGTACGACACTAACAACCTAGTCTAGCATACGGATAGGACCCCAGGTGGCGTATAGTAACAACACAGACATCGAATGCTTAGCCGTACGTCACCCTTCCTAGAATTATCGGGAAGATACCACATAAAAGTTGGTATCAGAGCTTAGGCTCGACATCGGACGAGGGAACACATTGTCATTACCACCATTTCTGACCATGGTGAATCATGGGTACCACATTGTGGCCCTGGAAGAGACGGTTAACGTATTATAACCCATCGTGAATATGGTGCCTAGAATCAGCCTTGTACAAAGGTTAGACGACCAGGACTGCAGGATGTAGCATGCCGAAGGTGATATTGAAAACATCAGTCGCGACTCTAATGGAGACCGGCAAATGGCAGCCAAAATTTTCAGTAAATTTGAGGGCTTCCAACGAGAGCGGACCGAGAATTTAGCCTATAGGGCATAAGAGGAAAACAAGGTGAATGCCATGTAGCAAACTATAGACAACTTAACGGCCTACTTCGAGAAGGCAAAAACCACATAGGGTGTGTTGTGAACCACGCCCCCATGCCACAAAAGCTGAAGATTCCTAAACCAAAGACCTACAATGGGGCTCAGAATGCCAAATAAGTGGAGAACTCTTCATCTTCAACATCGAACAATACTTCGACATCGTGAGGGAGTTAAAAGAAGCAAAAAATCTAGCAATTGTTGTCATATATCTTCAAGGTGATGTTAAAGTCTGGTGGCGAGTGAAACATGAAGCCATAGGGGCTGGTGAAGATACTCTTGAGACATGGGGAGACCTGAAGGGAGCCGTACGTCTACAGTTCTTCCCCGAAAATGTCGAGTACAATTCGCGGAGAAAGATCCAGAGCTCCGTCGCACCAAAGTAATCCAGGATTGCATGCGGGAATTCTCCATACCCATCCTGGACATACGAGATATGGGGGGAAAGACAAACTCTTCACATTCCTAGAAGGTTTGAAACCTTACGCCTGTATGGAGCAGCAAATACAAAGGGTAGATACTTTACCCAAGGCTATCCAAGCAGCGGAATGACTTGGGGACTACCAAGTGGAAACTCGAACGGATAGGCCTCAACTTCCTGTCCGAAGAGGATACAAAGGGGCCATCATAGTAATGGTAGCCCTTGTAGAAGAGGAGAAGATCGGAGTGCAACCAAATCTAAAACTCCCTCCTCAGGCAGCAATAGTGTTGTGTCTCACAACAACAATGGGGGGAGGAAGCCCCTCTCAAGATATCGTCATTGCGGCAGTCCGCATTGGAACAATGAATGCTCAGAGGCACAAATGAATGCCTACCAAATTTTTGATGATGGTACGTATGACGACACAAATGATGCTGACCAAACGGAACCACCAATCGTTGCCTTCAATGCAGTTGTTTGTTCTATGTCTGAGGCCTTAGCTGGAACCAATATCGGCATACGTAAGAGAAGGACCCATGCCCAACCACCAAGAAAGGGAAAGTGAAGGCGGATGAGGTGCCTCCTCTTAACCAAGAGAAGACTCTGATGTTCGTCAAGATGAGAGTTAATGGCAAGCCTATTCGGGAGATGATAGACACGCGCACTACTCACAACTACTTAGCCACAACTCAAGTAGAGCGCCTCGGTCTCGTTGTGGGAAAGGTCAAAGGTCATGTTAAGGATATCACCTCACCACCTCAGCCAATGGGTGGAATAGCCAAAGGAGTTCTAGTGAAGCTTGGTCTTTATGAAGGAAAATTCAACTTGCATGTGGTGATCATAGATGAGTTCGAGTTGATAGTTAGATTGGAATTCTTGAGGCAAACCAACACCTTTCCTGTACCTTATGCAGACATGCTACTGATGATGGGAGTAAACGGGCCAAGCCCTGCATTATCCCATGCACAACTATAAAGATGGTCGCAGAGAACATATCGGCCTTGTAGTTGAAGAAGGGAGTGAAAAGGCATGAACCTATGTTCTTGGATATCCTGTGTATTGAAGATATTGAATGCTTTTCGAGTCTTATTCCTGCACCCTTGAAGGAGATGCTAAAGGCGTTTGAAGACGTCATGCCAAAGCAACTCCCGCCTAGGCGCACTGTGGATCATGCGATTGAGTCGGTGACGGGCACGAAGTCACCCATCCAGGCGTCTTACAGAATGTCACAATACGGACTCATCGAGCTTCGAAGATAGTTGACGAAATTGTTGGACACGGGGATCATTATTCCCTCTAAGTCCCCTTATGGGTCCCCTTTACTATTCCAAAAGAAAATGGATGGCACCCTACGACTCTGTGTGGACTATCGGGCCCTAAATAAAATCACCGTGAAGAACAAGTAACCCCAACCCGCTAAGTGCTATAGTGTTCACCAAAATATACATGAAGACTGGTTACTGGAAAGTTTGGATTGCTGAGGAAGATGAGCACAAGACGACCTGTGTGACAAGATATGGGTCATACGAAATCATGCCATTCGATCGGCTTGACTAAAGATCCAGCCATATTTTGCACCCTGATGAACCAAGTCTTCTGAGAGTATATTGACGAATTCATAGTGGTCTACTTGGATGACATTACCGTATATAGAAAAATATTGGAGGATTACTTGGAGCACCTGCAGAAGGTCCTAGCCCGACTGGAGGAGCACGAATTATACGTGAAGTTATCCAAGTTCTCCTTCACCCAAAAGCAAATTGACTTCCTCAGACATGTCATCGAGGAAGGGCGGATCAAGATGGACCAACAAGAGATTCAGGTTGTCACGGATTGGTTACCGCCTAAGGATATCCACGCTTGTTCCTTGGCCTATATAACTTTTACTAGTCTTTCTTGATCCGCCCTTCTTCGAAGGCATGTCCTTCTAAAGATAAGGTTGCTTCCAACGGACCTACTTCTGCCTTGAAGGAATCTATGTCATTTTCATTGTAAATATAGAATATTTTTACTTCATATATTTCCATAATGTCTCTCTAGCTTAGTTAGGTCAAGTCTTATAACTTTGTTTTATTTTTTAAGCATTATTAGGGGGATTAAGGAATCAAATTTTCTAGCAAGCAAATAATTCTTTGTACTAGTATCTCTCCCCCTCGACACCGTGTTATCTTTCTGTAATAGTATTCTTTAATGCAACTAAGCTTTCTTTCATTCGCAATCTATTTTCTGTTCTCTCAATTATTTTTGACATTGATTTTTTTCGTATAGCACTGACAGTCTAGTCTAGCGTACGGAGAAGACCCCAGTTGGTTGATAGTAACCGCATGGACATCGGTTGCTTAGCCTTACGTCGCCCTTCCAAGAAACCTTAATAAGGCACCACGTAACAGTAATTATGCTTTATGAGATAATTGAGTGAATGTGAGTTAATTTGAATCTTTTTCTTGTCCAAACGACTAGATATTTTAGTTTGAACGATTATCTTTCAACAAAAATGAAGAATGCATTATTTTGAACGGCCTTCGTCTCATTCCAAAAGTTCAAATTCCTGGTGAGATCTGGCTTGATTGAGAACAAGATACCTATTCCTTATTCTCTATTTATGTACCTCACTATTCTCAATGCTTCCTCCATATGAGATCTCTAGGCCTATTGTAAGAACTAACTCAAGGTTTGTACAGAAAAGCTTATGTCTGGCCATGTCATGGTGAGGTATAGCAGCCCCATCTTAGACCTTCCTTACTTGGCCAACCCGTTCAAAGTACAAATGAATTCCTCTGAATCTTATCTGGGCGGTGTCTTGCTACAAGATGGGCACCCAGTGGCGTACGAGAGACGAAAGTTGAAGGAGGCAAAACGGCGTTATGCCGCCCACAAAAACAATTATTGGCTATCGTCCACTGCTTATGCCTTTAGAGGAACTATCTTTTGGGAGCCTCGTTCGTGTTCAATACCGAAAACATGGTTGTTATTCATTTCATGACCTAGCCAAAGGTTAATTTCCCACATGCCAGGTAGCAGGAACTCCTAGTAGAATTTCACTTCAACCTGGAGTACCGAAGTGGGAAGACCAACCAAGTTGCTGATGTGCTTAGTCGGAGGGATGACCTAGCATCGTTGTGCCTACTTTCCACCCTAAGGGGGAGCGAGGTGGCCACCCTATTAAAGACCAGATACAGGATCTACTCACTAAGGATCCTTCTATATAGTATTTGGTCGATTTGGTTGGACAAGGCAAGACTCGCCAGTTCTACATGGAACATGGGTTCTTGAAGGTAAAAAAGGAAGCGAATTTATGTTCCCAAAGGAGAAGATATGCGAAGGATTCTTTTGATGGACTTCCATGATACTTTGTGAGTCGGCCACCCATGTGAAAGAATGCACCTTGGTGTTGTTACGACATGCATATTATTGGCCTCAAATGGCTAATGATGTCGCCGCGCCACCTTTTTCCCTACTGGCAGGGAGAAGTCCGAGTTTCGACATTCGTGGGGTGTAATGACTTATTTCCTTTTGGGAATTGGGTACTTGAAGAGTCTCCACCTAACGCATTATGGTGCTTTAGTGCACCTAGAGTGATTAAATCTTGGGTTGGTTTGCATTACCAGAGATTAGGGTAAGGGCTCGAAGTAACCTCGAGGGGAAGGTGTTAGGCACCCCTCTGAGTCCAAAACTGTGGGTCCCTGCAGAACTTATATTCACACATTAGTCTACATAAATAGTTGAATCAAATAAGTTGCTAGTAAGGCACATTGGATAGTTCAAGTAGTAAGATAAAGGTTTGAACAAGTTGTAAATGACAAAAAATTAAATAAATAGAGGATTTGGTAAAGAAGGGTCCTAGGTTGGTTATCCTATAGGATCACATCAGTACAATGCCCAGTAATCACTCATTGGAAAAGGACTACACGTGGCATTAGCTCATAGGTTATCATATCCAATGTCTACCCTTCCCATCCCCTTATTGGTCATGCAAAGAGAGTGTTTAGTCATTGATTCCTATTACGTGCTGCTACCCGCCCCTTCTTAGTGATCCCGGATGGAGTTGGGACCTCTACCTATACGTAGTTCTAGACGTACCCCTAAGGTTTAGAAAGGCGAAAACTGTAAGGCGACAGTCAAAACATGTAGGACTTTACAAATAATGGGAGTAGATAAGAGGCTTAAAGTTTCCTCCTCAAGTAAACATACAAGCAGCACGACTCAAACACAGTTAAGGTCTTTATGAATCAAAGTCCTAAAGCAGGATCTCTAAGTGACTATGCAAAAACAGACCAACATTTTATAACCTAGAAGTTATAACCTAGAAGTTGCCTAGGGACCCTTTTAAAAGTTGTTAGAATCAGAAATATTAAACGACAGAGAGAGCTTTAGGGGAATGCAGTTTTGAAAATGCCCTAAGGCTTGCCTATATGCAGTATACTGTGTCTATAATAATGCAGAAACAAACAAGTTTTCGAAATAGACTACTTTAATACATATGAGCATGGTATCTAATGAGATTAATACAATTTTGAAAGAACTTGTTTCAGGAGAGGTTAACGCTTAGTATGACTAGCTTTAGAAATAAACTAGGCGTAATGAAATTTATTTATTAGGCTATATTAAATTACCAGATAGAAATGTGAGTATAGATCCCTATAGGCATGATATCTAGGTGTATTACTGATTTTAGTCGATTTGCAGCAACATGCAGAAAGACTTATTAGAACTTAATCGGAGTCAAACTCATTGGACATGGAATCTATATTTGAATTGACTTAAGACATGATTGTTTGGAGCCTATGAACATGATTTTTAACATGACAAAATGCGGAACCTTAGGAACATGTTTTCTACTTGATGCAAATGAAAATAGAGTTGAAATCCTATAGACATGATTTCTATTAGGCAAAACAATCAGATTTAAAAGAGTAAACCCTATGAGCATGTTTTTATTGAGTAAAGCAGACAAATTTTAAAAGAAGATCCTAAGAGTAGGATTTCTACTTGTATTACCCCATAGAGTAGACATCTACCCACCCCTTTACTATATACCCCAAATACCTATTTACAAATTATTACAGGCCAATGAATGAATTACATAAGTAAAATAGAAAATCAAAAAGCTA
The DNA here is from genome assembly GCA_026770625.1 of Nicotiana glauca. Taxonomy (NCBI): domain Eukaryota; kingdom Viridiplantae; phylum Streptophyta; class Magnoliopsida; order Solanales; family Solanaceae; genus Nicotiana; species Nicotiana glauca. The sequence goes on along the minus strand of MU726282.1, from coordinate 51,170 downwards.
TTCTATAGGGAGCCTACAATTAGGCCCAAGTTTCCCAAAGCCTCCAATGGTCTCATAGGCCTCAATTCCATAGACAAATCAGAGTCTAGGTTCATCAAAGTTCCCTAAGGGTCTCAAGGACCCCAGGCAATGCTTACACCTAGACTAACCAAGAATTGAACCAGTGCAGTATGGAAAGGCCAGCCTCAGTATGCCAGAGTTCAGAGGGCTCTCAAGAGGGTCCCAAGGCAGTACACATACTAGAGGGGGCAGAACTTATTGACTAAGAGTAAAGTGGAAGTGCAGGACACAAGTTGAAAAGGGTTATTAAAGACTGTATTGGAAAGTCTCTTTTGAAAGCAATTAGTAAAGCAACAAAGATTGTTTGAAAAGAGGTTGGAGTAGTAAACAAGCTTAAACACCTTAAGAAAAGATCACACACATCTAGTTTAAAGAATTCAGTAGTCATACAGGGGTTTGGGGATACAAATACATTTGGCTGCATAACCCAGCAAAGGTCTTAAGACTAGTTTGGACATGCTCAGAAATAGTTGACTCTGGCATAATCACACACCAATCGTGAGAAATACAAACACATAGAAGTGGTGATAAAGATTTGGGGATTCATAGGACAGCAAGCACACAAGAAGTAAAGACAACTGACAAAGCATGCTTTAAAACATATAAGGGAATACATTGATCTAAGGGGAAGAGGAGACATAATAGCATGCTGATAATATAAGTTAACTACAAGTTTCACAACAGAACCACAAGTAGAAGCAAGCTAGAAATAAAAGAAGCTGAAACAATAAGAGAAGCATATTGTTGTTGGAGCAGTAAATAAAACTAAGACATAACAGTGAAGGTAGAAGTAAGCAGAATGAAAGAACCACAGAGCACAGATGATTAGCCTTGGCTTGCAGCCGGCTAATAGTAGCAAGTAGCACAAGAGAGGGGGAGAGCAAAGATCTTTTTGTAAGGGAGGTAGTTTTTAAAAAACCAAGTGTTCGTGTCTGTTAATGAAAGACTTAGCTTATTTATAGTTTTGAAAATAGGCAAAAAATAAGGTAACAGGTAAAGGTTTAGCATAATTATGGAAGTAATCACAATTAGAATCCAAATAATACAAGTACTCCCTTTTAATCAAGGAATCACAGCTTGAACAGATACCAACAAAGATAATCAAGGAAATAAAATCAGTTGAGAAAGACTAATTTTTTACCATATAAAGGATAGTAAAAGTACAGAGCACATGATTGGGTCTAAGTACATAATATACTAATTAAGGAAAGAATTCAATAAAAGTGAAGTACCACAGCAAATAAGGAAACGGAATCAGTCAATTTAAATAGACGAGTAGAACTTCGGGGTTTTTTGAAAGAAAATCTTGCAATCAAACCATAAATTAAGGAAATCAGAATCAACCAAGAGGGAGTCATGATTATGTATTTTCAACATATAAATTGAGACGAATGAAGAGGCATAGCAAACAAACAAGGTCAGCCATATAGGCAGAAAGAAACAAGAGATGAGCAAACACAATTATACAAAAGTGGCATATGTAGGCTAAAGACTAAGTAGAAAATCCATTAGAAGCATGGTAACCAATAGAAACTTTAACGAAATTAAGTAGTCGTGCTAACACACAGAACCGAAGCAAAGAAGGTCTTAAAAGATTAGGGCTTTTTTAACAGAGTTGAGTTAAAAATAGTAGAAACATATTATCAGCCAAAATAAGCAATGAAAGAGGTTTAATCATAAAGAAAATCGATTAAAACAAGTGTAGAAGGAACTCAGAGAAAACCCTAATTTTTAAAGAAAGTAGAACGGTTTAAAATTGAGGATGTTTTAGAAGAAGTTCGAGAATAGTGCAAATCATATGAAGAAGCAGACTTAAAGCGTTAAAAACAACATAGATCTAGGAGATTCAAACAAGAGTTAAGTTTCAAAGGAAACCCAAATAGAAACAAAAGAACCCATTGTAAACTTCACCGATCGTAACATATATGGCGTGATTTGGCCCAAAATCACACCAGAGAAGCCACGAACGACCGAAACAGAAACCCTAGGTCCAAATCGGCATGGCCTAGGACTCTTGAAGGCCTTAGAGATGATGAGCAAGGCGATGAGATACCCATTGGAGGCTTGGGGTTGACAGGTGGTCGCCGGAGATTATCGGAGAAGGAGGTGATTGACAGAGTCTAGGATTAGGTTGAGAGAGAATAGAAGAGATGAGAGAGTTTGAGGGCGGTGGAATTAAAAAATGGTTTAGGGTTTGGAGGGGTATGAATTAAAAAAGGAAATAACATAGGAGGGCCGTTGATCTAAAAAGATCAACAGCCAAGATCTGATAGGAAATTGGGCTGGGGAGGGGTCCGATTTTGGCCACAATTGAAAGTCAAATTTGGCTATTATTTAAATAGCCAATTTTCCTAGTTTAATTTATAACAAATAATAGGTAATTGCCGAAAAATAATTCAAGGTGCCAAAATGATTGAAAATATATAATTAACATTTAAAAAATATAGGGACCAATTTTATGCATATAAAATATAATTATACCTTAAAATAGGCTAATATTACAATTATATGCAATTCAGCTTAAAAAATATTAAATGTAATTATAAAAGTGTATAAATAATATATTAGCCATATTTTGACATAAGTATAGAGTTTAAATAAGTAAATAATTATAATAATAATTTTAGAAATAATTATTCGGGAAGTTTATGAATAAAAGGGGAGAAAATAAATCAATTTAACCCTTTAAATTATGAAAAAATAATAAAAGCCTTTTGTATGCTTATATATACATATATATGCTATTTTGAAGGTATTTATGCATTATTAAAATATATAGGGAAATATCGGGTATCAACAGCTGCCCCTCTTTACCTGGGAAGGATGAAAGAGTTTTCGGGTAAAGAAATGATGGCCAATTTCGACCGGATGGGAGGCTTTGAAAGACAGAGGCCGAGCTTCAATTTTCGAGTTGCCTACATATCCCTGGTTTTACAGGAATCAGGCCATGTGTAGTTCTGGATTCACCTGCGGAGTATGCTGATAAAATTATTGTAAGAACGGACACGAGATATGGAAGCAGCTACGATGAGCGGTTAAGGCTCATGATGGTTGGAGGGAACTGGAGTGAGATTTTTCCTACTAGGATAGTGATTGTTTGCTGGTTACCTGCAGATAAAAGATGCTACAAACGTATTTGCGAAAATTTAAACATGATGCAGATTCTCTTTGGACCATGAAGATTGTCTTCAGACGGTTAAAGCTGACATCCTTCGACCATGATGTACTGGGCTATGAATTGTTTAATAAGGGATTCGTATGCCATGAAATGATGTTCTCAGGATATGAAAATGGTGCCTCTAAACCATGATGTCTTTGAATAATGATATCCAAATTTGAGGGATCCTCAGGCCATGACATGGTGTCTTCCAGCTATGAGGATGGTGCCTTTAGACTATGATGCCTTTGGACAGATTGGAAATGCTTCAACCCATGATATGCAATAATATGATGTAACAAGACAAGGTTTAATCTTGCAAAGTAGAGGGCAGAACTTAGCCCGATTGAAAAGCAGGTAGATAGTAGTAGAAAAAAGAGCAATATTGGTGCAAAGAGGGACAATGCTTAGTCCCATACAAGTGGAGAGGCAAGGATTAGCATTATGCAAACGGGGAGGCAAGGATTAGCCTCATGCAAATGTGGAGTCAGGGCTTAGACTCATGCAGGTATGGAGGTAAGGATCAGCCTCATGTAAATATGGAGTCAAGGATTAGACTCATGCAAAGAGAAGGCAGTGCTTATCCTTATGCAAAATGAAGGCAGGCCTTACCCTCATGCAGGCTTGGGGATAGGGCATAGTCCCATGCAAATGGAATCAATAGCTTATCCTTATGCAGATATGGAGTTGCAAGCTTGGGGATAGTGCATAGTCCCATGCAAATGGAATCAATAGCTTATCCTTATACAGATATGGAGTCAGGGCTCAGACTCATGCAAATATGGAGTCAAGGATTTACTCATGTAAGGAGATAGCAGTGTTTAGCCTTTTGCAAAATGGAGGCAGGGCTTAGCCTCATGCGAGCTTGGGGACATGGCTTAGTCTGAAGCAGATGGAAGGCAATGCTTAGCCTGATGCAAATATGGAGTCAGAGATTAGACTCATGCAAATGTGGAGTCAGATATTAGACTAATGCAAGTATGGAGTTAGGGCTTAGACTCATGCAATTGTGGATTCAGAGATTAGACTCATGCAAATATGGAGTCAGGGCTTAGACTCATGCAAATGTGGAGTCAAGGATTAGACTCATGCAAATGTGGAGTCAGAGATTATACTCATGCAAATATGGAGTCAGGGCTTAGACTCATGCAAATGTAGAGTTAGAGATTAGACTCATGCAAGTATGGAGTCAAGGAATAGACTCATGCAAAGAGAGACTAGAATATAAGGGTAGAGTATGTCTTGGCTAGGATATATCCAGTGTCTGATGGCCAGATGGATGGTGAATTTGCTTTTTGTATACATGTTTCGCAAATGCTACCGTTACGTCAAATGTACCTGCGTTCAAAGAAAAATCGTAAGTTTTATGAGGGGAGGTTGGTTCTTGCTTCGTCTGTCGGCCTTGCTCTGCTCTACTCTGGAAGCCCCCCTTTGAGTTCCCCTAGGTAGTGCCCGACCGTTATGAAAAAAATAGAATTTTCTAAAAAATATGCATTCATTGATTAAATAGAATTGTTTTGGAAGCGTATTGATATATCAAGTAATTTTGATGGACTAGCAACTTTGACACACTTCAAAGTCATTGCAACTCTCTTATGTTGGAATTTTGAGGGTCCTCCTAAAAATTTTGCCCCAGTTTGGTAGATGATTTTTAACTGTTTACGGATGGCGGACCTTGCTGAATCTTTTTCGGAATTTTGAGAATCCTTCTCAAAATTTCTACCCCAGTTCTTTACTGACGACTGACTTCCTGGCATGTGATGGCGCTGTATGGACTTGCTCCGAAATTTTGAAGACCCTCCTTAAAATTCTTCCGTAGTTTCTGATTTTGGGGAAATGAAAATTTTATTATTATATGACCGAACCCATAAGTCTACCTACGTATCGCATCTTAAATGGGAATCAGCTCAAGCGTAGTTCAATTATATTAGAAAAGAAAGGTGAAATAATCTAGGCATAGTATCTCTTGACTGCGTCTGAATTGATTGGTCTTGGCCAGATTTCTCCGTCCATTTCTGCAAGTATGAGTGATCATCCTGTCGGAACCCTGTAAACCATGTACGGACCTTTCCAGTTGGTAAAGAATTTCCCTTTGGCTTCATCTTGATGCGGGAAGATTTTCTTCAATACCAACTATCCTGGTGCGAACTGTCTTATTTTGACTCTTTTGTTGAAAGCTCTGGACATTCTATTCTGATAAAGTTGGCCGTGACATACTGCATTTATTCTTTTTCTGTCGATAAGGGCCAATTTTTCATAGTGGCTCCTTGTCCATTTTGCCTCACTAGGTTCAGCTTCCTGTATGACTCTTAAAGAAGGAAGCTCTACCTCGGCTGGGATAGCAGCCTCGGTACCATAAACCAGCATGAAGGGGGTTGCCCCGGTTGACGTGCGAACTATGGTACGGTACCTTAACAAAGCAAAGGGAAACTTGTCATGCCAGTGTTTGTGATTCTCTACCATTTTCCTTAGTATCTTCTTAATGTTTTTGTTGGCGGCTTCTACGGCTCCATTTATCTGAGGTCTGTAGGCAGTGGAATTCTTGTGCTTGATTTTGAAAGTTTCACATATAGCTTTCATCAGATCACTGTTGAGGTTGGCAGCATTGTCAGTAATAATGAACTCAGGAACTCCGAATCAGCAGATAATACGATCCTTGATAAAATCTGCGATGACTTTCTTGGTTACAGCTTTGTGAGATGCAGCTTCTACCTATTTGTGAAGTAATCAATGTCTACAAGAATAAATTGGTGTCAGTTCAAAGCAGTGGGCTCAATCGGTCTGATAACATTCATTCCTCATGCGACGAATGGCCAAGTTGAGCTTGTTACATTGAGCTCGTTTGGCGGCACCTTTATCATGTCGTCATGCACTTGACATTGAAAGCATTTGCAGGCATACTGGACATAATCCATCTCTATAGTCATCCAAAAGTAACCTTCCCTGAGTATTTTCTTGGCTAGAACGAAACCATTCATGTGCGGGCCACATGTCCCAGCATGCACACCCTCAAGTAGCTTAGAAGCTTCCTTTGCATTGACACACCTCAGCAAACCCAAATTCAGAGTTCTTCTGTACAAGTTCCCTCTGCTGTAGAAGAAGTGATTTGACAATCTCCGGAGCGTGTTTTTCTGAATGTGATTTGCATACTCAGGGTATTCTCATTTTGATAAGTACTCCTTGATGTCACGGAACCAAAGCTTTCCATATGCTTCTTCCGGGACATGAGCACAATATGATGGCTGATTATGGATCCTCACTGGAATGGGATCAATATAATTCTTATCTGGATGTTGTATCATTGATGACAAAGTGGATAATGCGTCGGCGAACACATTTTGAATTCTGGGCACATGTCGGAATTCTATCTTCGCGAACCTCTCTTTCAATTCCTGCACATGGTGAAAATATGGAAATATCTTGGAATTCTTGGTAGCCCATTCTCCTTGTACCTGGTGCACAAGAAAATCTGAATCGCCGATCAGCAACAACTCTTGAATGTTCATATCGACTGCCATGTTGAGATTTAGTATGTAGGCTTCCTATTCTGCCATGTTGTTGGTGTAGGTAAATCTATGTTTAGTAGATACGGGATAATGTTGACCTATTTATGATACCAAAACTGCTCCAATACCTACTCCTTTAAAATTTGCGACTCCATCATAGAACATCCTCCAACCATCATATGTTTCGGTAATGTCTTCTCCTACAAATGATAAATCTTCATCAGGAAAATACATTTTCAAGGGTTCGTATTCTCCTCCCATCAGATTTTCAGTGAGGTGATCTGCCAATGCCTGTCCCTTGACTGCCTTTTGAGTTACATAGATGATGTCGAATTCACTCAGTAGTATCTACCATTTAGCCAACTTCCCTGTAGGAATAGGCTTCTGTACTTCAGAGGATCCATCCTAGATATGAGGTACGTAATGTAGACACATAAATAATGCCTCAATTTTTGGGTTGTCCAGGTCAAAGCACAGCAAGTGCGTTCAAGCAGAGAAAACTGTGCTTCATAAGGTGTGAATTTCTTACTCAGGTAGTATATAGCTTGATCCTTCTTCCTGCCTCAACATGTTGTCCTAAAACACATCCAAAGGCTCCATCTAAGATGGATAGATAAAGTGTCAAAGGTCATCCTGGTTCTAGCGTGACCAAAACTGGTGGTATGGACAGGTATTCCTAGATCTTGTCAAAAGCTTTCTGACAATCCTCAGTCCAACTCGTCTCGGCATCCTTCCTCAGCATCTTGAAGATGGGTAAACATATTATAGTGGACTTTCCTATAAATCGACTGATATAGTTGAGTTGTCTTAAGAAGCTTATCACGTCCTTTTTGCTTTTGGGTGTTGGTAACTCCTGAATAGCTTTGACTTTATTCGGATCTAGCTCAATCTCTCGGCGACTGACAATGAATCCCAATAACTTTCCTGAAGGAACCCCGAATGCACACTTTGCGGGTTTCAACTTCAAATTGTACCTCCTGAACCTGTCGAATAAATTCCTCGAGTCTGCTATGTGACTTATGGCCCTCTTGGATTTGATAATGATGTCGTCCACATATACCTCTATTTCTCTGTGTATCATATCATGGAAAATGGTTGTCATGGCTCTTATGTAAGTAGCCCCAGCATTCTTCAAATCGAATGGCATCATCTTGTGATAGTATACACCCCAAGGCGTAATAAAATTTCTCTTCTCGGATCTTCTTGATCCATCCAAATCTGGTGATAACCTACGAAGCAATCTACAAAGTATTAGAGTTCATGTTTGGCGCAGTTATCAATCAGGATATGTATATTTGGCAGCGGGAAGTCATCTTTGAGACTTGCTCTGTTCAAAACCTGATAATCAACACATATTCAGACCTTCCCGTCTTTCTTTGGAACTAGCACAATATTAGCTAACTATGTTGGCTACTCAACCACCCTAAGAACTTGGCTTTGATCTGCTTGGTAACTTCCTCCTTGATTTTCAGACTCATGTCTGGTTTGAATTTTTTGAGTTTTTGCTTGACTGGCGGACACATGGGGTTGGTAGGCGACTTGTGAGCTACTATCGATGTGCTAAAATCGGTCATATCGTCATACGACCACGCACAAATGTCCTCATATTCCTTTGTAAAATATATGTATTCTTCCTTCTCTGTTGGCGACAGGTGAATGCTGATGTAGGTTTCTTTGACAATCTTAGCGTCTCCCATATTTACTATTTCTGTTTCATCCAGGTTGGACTTAGGCTTGTTCTCAAAATTCTCAGCTTCCCTGACAATTTTCTCGAGTATCTCATCTTCTTCCTCCGAGTCACTATTCTTATATTGCGTTGCCTCATTACATGTCACAGTCACCGGTTCATCACGAAAAGTAATAATAACACTGTAGAATGGAAAAGTATAAAAATAGTAATGAATAATGAGAAATGATATATACATTTGATTAAAACTGAGAAAATTGTTCAAAGAAAAGCTTGGCTCGGTGGATCGATCATTTAAAACACAGAAATCTTAAAACAAAATTGTTGAAAAATTTAAATGCCTAGAATAGCTATAAATTCTTCCAAGCTACCCAGGGACTCGGCGGGCTCGGGATGGTGTGGTGGTCCAGTTTCTTAGAATATCTCCCTTTGTCACAATTCTAATGGTGAGGCCTTCTTCCTCCTCCTCCTCGATTATGGCACTAAAGTCCATATATTCATTTTCCAAGAACAGATCCTTCAGCCCAGCTAGTGCTTCTTCTTCAGCAGTTCCCCATATTGTGTTATCTTGGTGGAAAGCTTGTTCCAAACGTGGTACCGGTTGCTCAAGAGGATAATATGCTCCGCGCCATGGAGGCGACCAATTCATGTATTCTTGCCATGTGTACGGGTATCCGAGCCCAAAGGTAGTACCATGATTCTTCAGCTGTATTGGTTTGGTGATACCTTGGAGGTTCTTTCCCAATCCTTTGTCGAGTTCATATCCAGACCATTCTAATATGCTTTCTATCTTGTTACTCCACCACTTGTCTTTTTCGACATCATTGACCCGTCCGATGTGATGGTAGGTTTTCCCTCCTAGCCTTCTTCTATGTCCAATGGCCAGAATGGTTTGACTGGTGTAGATGGGGTTACTCCCGTCTCCATGAATGATTACCTCCTGACAGTTCCATTCGAATTTTATGGCTTGATGTAGTGTGGAGGGCACGACTCCAACAACATGGATCCACGGGCAGCCCAACAAAATATTATATAAGGCTGGTATGTCAAGCACTTGGAACTCAATATCGAACCATGTTGGTCCCATCTGCAAACAAAGGTTGATTTTCCCGATCGTGGCCCTATGGGACCCATCAAAGTCCTTCACATTCATGCTTCCGGTCCGTATTTCATGGAAACCTTTGTCCAGCCTTTTTAGGGTATCCAGTTGACAAATATTCATACTAGAATCAACCAGGACCCTGGCAATGAGCATGTCTTCAAACTGTACCGTATTGTGCAATGCTCGATTGTGATGCAGATCTTCGGGCGGCAGCTCATCTTCGTGGAAGATAATCTTATGGCTCTCCAGCACCTGACCGACCATGTTGGCCATTTCTCCACCAGTGATATTATTGGGTACATAAGCCTCACTCAGTACTTTCATCAAGGCGTTCTTGTGTGCTTCTGAATTCTGTAATAGTGACAGGATAAATATCTGAGCATGGACTTTGTTCAAGTGATCAACAACAGAATACTCTTTCGCTTACGTTTCTCCACAGGTCATCTGGCCCGGTCTCAATAATAGGTTGCCTAGTAGTGGCTTCCTTACTTGAACCTCCTAGGTGTTCGGGTGTGTAGACTCTTCTGGTCCTAGTCATTCCCTGTGCCACATCAGATTCCTCTACCTTGGCCTTCCCCTTCCGCCGAACCTCAGCGACATAATCCTAGGGTATTGCTTTTGAGTTGAATCGGGATGTGGTTGATACTATCACAGTGAAGGGTGTGACCACTTCTACTTCAAATGGAGTGGGGGTGGATGCGGGCGAAGCCACTTCTACCTTGAATGGATCTAATGTAGTTATCTCAGCCTCGATCGGTGCCCGATTATGAACCACGATAGGAGTAAGTGTGACTGCAACCTTAGATTCATCGCCTTCCCTAATAAGCTTGATCGACCCTTCAGGGTCCCATTCTTTATTTATTTTTATCACATGTATACCATTACTTTTGTGATCAGAGAGAGGATTGTTGCGGACATTAGGTGAGGCCTCTTTTGCTTGTATGGCCTTATTGTCAATTAATATTTGGATCTTATCCTTCAATATCTGACATACAACTGTGGTGTGACCTTTCATACCGAAATGGTACGCACAACTCTTGTTTGGATTGACCCATTGGGATGGGTTTTCTAATGCCATAGCGGGAACTGGAATGACACAGCCGACGGCTTTTAACCTTTTATATAATTGGTCAATGGGCTCGGCAATGGCGATATACTATCTGGGTGGCTTGTGGTCAAAATTTAGTCGTGGTCTTGGATAATTTTTACGAGCTTGTGGTGATTAGAAGTGGGATGGTTGGGAGTTATATGTGTGATGACGGAGGCTGGCTGGGAGTATCTGAGAGATGAAGGATTATATGTGGGCGGTGGTGCTTGGTACGTGGGTGGAGGTGTTTGGTATACAAGTGGGGATTTTGGGCCCTAGGCTACCGTTACTGCCCCAACATCTCTCTTCTTTGATATGCCACCTGACTGTAGTGCTTTATTTGTGGCTTGCAAAGCCTCGAAGTTTGTTACCATTCCGCTCTTGATCCCTTCTTCAATCCTTTCTCCGAGCTTGATGATGTCAGAGAATTTGTGATTTTTGATAACCATCAGCCTCTTATAATATTGCGGGTTATGTGCCTCGACGAAGAAATTATTCATCTATTCTTCATCCAAGGATGTCCTGACCTGGGCCACTTCCGACCTCCAATGGGTAGCATATTCACGGAAGGTCTCGGTGGTTTTTTTTGTTGAGATTCTGAATGTAGAAGACATCCGGTGCATTCTTTGTGTTGAACCTGAATCGATCCATGAAATCTGACACCATGCTTTCCGTATTTGACCACTTCTTGGGATTTTGGATTATATACCAAGACAATGCATCCCCAATAAGGCTCCTCATAAAAAGCTTCATTCGGACATTTTCATCTTTCCCGACCCCGACAAGTTTGTCGCAATAAGTCCTTAAATGACCTGGGATCACATGTACCATCGAACATTTCGAACTTGGGAGGTTTGTACCCCTATGGTAGTTCGACATTCGGCTGTATGCACAGATACTCATAGTTCAAACCCTCTATTCCCTTGTCGCCTTCAACACCCCAAACTCGGCTTGTTAACTTCTTGAGCTCTTCGGCCATGTTCTTAATGAGCAGGTCCTTTTTGGAGGGTTCCAATGCATATGAGAGTGGTTGGGTAGAATATGGTATAGTTTCCACGTATATGGGATTGCTCTGATGGGTGCTAGGTACTTGGGTATAGTGATAGTCATTGGTGGAGTTTTGTAGATCGGAAATGAGTGGTAGTGTATTTTGGGGAGTGTGGTAAGTGGTGGTTGATGGGTACGGGATTGGTTGATGCTGTTGTGGTGGAGTTGGGATCGGCAATGAATTGATATTTTATGGTGGAGTGGCATATTGATTTGGTATAGTAGGATTTTGTGGCTGTTGGTTTTGTGTGTTTTGAGGAGGTGTTGGATTCTTCGCGTTTTGTTGGTGAGTATCAGGGACATTGAGGGTGAGTGAAAAGTTTGCCAAATTGCAGACCTGCTCAAGTTCTCCTTATAGTTCCAGTATCTTTTGTTCAAATCTCAAAACCAGGTCATTCGGGGCCGGAGTACTATGGCCGTCGGAGGTCTCGGCGTTCTCAATGTTTTCCTTTCGGATTCCACTTAAGTCTTCCATCTTTGCCTTCCCTCTGCTTTTTGTATTGCTTGGAGGAGGAGGTGGTGGAGGGCCTCTAGATCTTGTATGATATGCTAATGAGGCCAGTGTGGATAAACCAACCTATGGGGGATGGAAATAATAATTAAAAAAGTAAACAAAACAAAAGGTAACAAGTTAGTGGGGATCCTGAAATATTTGCAGTATTTAGACACATATTGTGAAAATATAAATTTGTGTCCTAATCCGGGAGCCTCGTTGTGCCCGAGGTTGGCCTAGCGACAAATAAATTTGGAGAACTTCAAATGCCAATAAATTTTTCATTTTTAAAATATAAAATAGTTGAGTCCCAAAATGACACTAAAATAAACTAGGTCACTACTGGCACTTTGCCTTATTACATTTAGGAAGCGAGTGAGCCTAATCTATTTGGTCTCAGAAGGACCTTCCTCAGATTGAATGTTCTCGTTGATCAAATCCTCCAGCTTGCGTAGTCTCATTAGTAAGAACGACTTCGCCAAATGTCCTTCTTCGTTTCCCTCTGCGTTTTGGCAGTCGGTGACTCTCTTTCTCACTTTTCCTTCCAATTCCAACAGGCTGTATTCCAGATATTCAAGTTTCTCACTAGTCTTGACATCCCTTTCTTTCCATTCACCTATTTGATCATCCGATAGAAGATTCCTCCACCAGTCTAGCAAGAGTGAGGGTATGTTAACCATACCAAAGCTAGGGACCTCGTGCCTCATTTCCTTCAAAAAAAAAGGTTAGACCTTACCCCCACCAGACTCGACTATTTATACATTTATGGCCAGCATATCTCCATTTAGTTCTCCAAATTAATGAACAAAACGTGGTTGCGTCTGTTGGGATTATGGAAAACCCGATGGGTTTTGGATAAGGCATATCTTAAAGGATCATTATGTGGACAATATAATTGACCCGGCTAGGTTTGACTATGATGCATGCACAATTTAAACAGAGTAAGGTTTCTACGGGGTTTTAGACTGGTACCCTCAAGACAACTTGAGAGGGAAGGCACAAAATCGTCGACTGCACCGTTGATCGGCTAGTTTTACCGCAAATAAGTCTTTCCGAATTTAAGGGTAGTAAATAGGAAGAGCGCAACCACTCATTAAAGCGTTGCTGTAGGATTTGATATGCACGAATGGAATATGACGTGGGGAATGATTTACGCATCAGTTAATAACATTTAGGCAAGTATTTTCACGTAGGAAGAAATAAATACAACATTTAAATAATTGAAAACACTGTTACAAACAAAGAAAAACAAGGAGATAAATCAGTTTTCAGGGTAATAAAGGAATCATAAATGCTTAAAATAGACAGCTAAATTCAAATAAGGAGAAGGGTACGGGATAAAGCATGCTTGGACTAATTCATAAATTCGTTATGGTAAGAGCCTAAAAATTTCCCCAGCAGAGTCGCCATGCTGTCACGCCCCCTTTTTCCCTCCTGGCGTGGAGAAGTCCGGGTTTCGACATTCATGGGGTGTAATGACTCATTTCCTTTTGGGAATTGGGTATTTGAAGAGTTGCCACCTAGCAGATTATGGTGCGTTAAGGCACCTAGAGCGATTAACTCTTGGGTTGGTTTGCATTACCAGAGATTAGGGTAAGGGCTCGAAGTAACCTCGAGGGGAAGGTGTTAGGCACCCCTCTTGGTCCACAACTGTAGGTCCCGGCCGAACTTATCTACACACATTAGTCCATATAAACAGTTTAATCAAATAAGTTGCTAGTAAGGCACATTGGATAGTTCAAGTAGTAAGATAAAGGTTTGAACAAGTTGTAAACGACGAAAATATAAATAAAGAGAGGATTGTAAAGAGGGGTCCTAGGTTGGTTATCCTATAGGATCACATCAGTACAATGCCCGGTAATCACTCCTTGGAAAGGGGCTAAGCGTGGCACTAGCGCACCAGTCATCATATCCAATGTCTACCCTTCCCATCCCCTTATTGGTCATGCAAAGCGAGTGTTTGGACATTGATTCCTATTGTGTGCCGCTACCCGCCCCTTCTTAGTGATATCGGAGGGAGTTGGGACCTCTACCTATAGGTAGGTCTTTTAGAAACGCGAAATCTCTAAGGCGACAGTCAAAACATGTAGGACTTTGCAAATAAGAGGCTCATAGTTTCCTTCACAAGAAAACATACAAGCAGCATGACCTAAACACAGTTAAGGTCTTTATTAATCAAATTCCTAAAGCAGGATCTCTAAGTGACTATGCAAAAATAGACCAAACTTTTATACCCAGAAGTTATAACCAAGAAGTTGCCTAGGGACCCTTTTAAAAGTTATTAGAATTAAAAATGTTAAACTACAAAGCGAGCTTCAGGGGAATGCAGTTTTGAAAATGCCCTAAAGCTTGCCTATATGCAGTATACTGTGTCTATATTAATGCAGAAACAAATAGGTTTTCAAAATAGACTCCTTTAATACATATGAGCATAGTATCTAATGAGATTAAAGCAATTTTGAAAGAACTTATTTCAGGAGAGGTTAACGCTTAGTAAGACCACCTTTAGAAATGAACTAGGCGTAATGAAATTTATTTATTAGGCTAAATTAAATTTCCAAATAGTATTGCGAGTATAGATCCATATAGGCATGATATCTAGGTGTATTACTGATTTTAGTCAATTTGCAGCAACATACAAAAAGACTTATTAGAACTGAATCGGAGTCGAACCCTATGGACATGGCATCTATATTTGAATTGACTTAAGACATGATTGTTTGGAGCCTATGAACATGATTTTTAACATGAAAAAATGCAGAACCTTAGGAACATAATTTCTACTTGATGCAAATGACATTAGAATTGAAATTCTATAGACATGATTTCTATTAGGCAAAACATTCAGATTTAAAAGAGTAAACCTTATGAGCATGTTTTCTATTGAGTAAAGCAGACAGATTTTAAAAGAAGATTCTAAGAGCAGGATTTCTACCCATATTATCCCATAGAGTAGACATCTACCCACCCCTTTACTAAATACCCCAATTACCTGTTTACAAATTATTACAGGCCAATGAATGAATTACATAAGTAAAATAGTAAATCAAGAAGCTATTCTATAGGGAGCCTACAATTAATCCCAAGTTTCCCAAAGCCTACAATGGTCTTATAGGCCTCAATTCCATAGACAAATCAGAGTCTAGGTGCATCAAAGTTTCCTAAGGGTCTCAAGGACCCCATGCAATGCTTACACCTAGGCTTAGCAACCAAGAATTGAACCAGTGCAGTGTGGAAAGGCTAGCCTTAGTATGCCAGAGTTCAGAGGGCTCTCAAGAGGATCCCAAGGCAGTACACATACTAGAGGGGCAGAACTTATTGACTAAGAGTAAAGTGAAAGTGCAGGACACAAGTTGAAAAGGGTTATTAAATACTGTATTGGAAAGTCTGTTGAAAGCAACTAGTAAAGCAACAAAGATTGTTTGAAAAGAGGTTGGAGTAGTAAACAAGCTTAAACACCTTAAGAAAAGATCACACGCAGCTAGTTTACAAAATACAGTAATCATACAAGGGTTTTAAGGGGTTTGGGGATACATAGATAATTGGCTGCATAACCCAGCAAGGGTCTTAAGACTGGTTTGGACATGCTCAGAAATAGTTGACTCTAGCATAATCACACACCAGTCATGAGAAATATAAACACATAAAAGGGGTGATAAGGATTTGGGGATTCATAGCATGGTAAGCACACAAGAAGTAAAGACAACTGACAAGGCATGCTTTGAAACATATAAGGGAGTACACTGATCTAAAGGGAAGGGGAGACATAATAGCATGCTGATAATGTAACTTAACTACAAGTTTCACAACAGAACCACAAGCAGAAGCAAGCTAGAAATAAAAGAAACTGAAACAATAAGAGAAGCATATTGTTGTTGGAGCAGTAAATCAAAACTAGGAATACCAGTGAAGGAAAAGTAAGCAGAATAAAAGAACCAAAAAGCACAAATGATTAGTCTTGGCTTGCAGCAGGCTAATAGTAGCAAGTAGCACAAGAGAGAGGGAGAGTAGAGATCATTTTGTAAGGGAGGTAGTTTTTGAAAAACCAAGTGTTCGTGTCTGTTAATGAAAGACTTAGGGTATTGATAGTTTTGAAAATAGGGAGAAAATAATGTAACAGGTAAAGGTTTCGCACAATTATTGAAGTAATCACAATTAGAATCCAAATAATACAAGTACTCCACTTTAATCAAGGAATCACAACTTGAACGGATACCAACAAGGATAATCAAGGAAAGAAAATCAGTTGAGAAAGACTAATTTTTTACCATATAAAGGATAGTAAAAGTATAGATCACATGATTGAGTCTAAGTACAAAATATACTAATTAAGGAAAGCATTCAGTAAAGTGAAGTACCACAGCAAATAAGGAAACGGAATTAGTCAATTTAAATAGACGAGTAGAACTTCGGGGTTTTTTGAAAGAAAATCTTGCAATCAAACCATAAATTAAGGAAATCAGAATCAACCAAGAGGGAGTCATGATTCTATATTTTCAACATATAAATAGAGACGAATGAACAGGCGTAGCAAACAAACAAGGTCATCCATATAGGCAGAAAGAAACAAGAGATGAGCAAACACAATCATACAGAAGTGGCATAAGTAGGCTAAAGACTTAGTAGAAAATCCATTCGAAGCATGGTAACCAACAGAAACTTTAATGAAATCAAGTAGTCATGCTAACACACAGAACCGAACCAAAAAAGGTCTTAAAATATTAGGGGGTTTTTAACAGAGTCGAGTTAAAAATAGTAGGAACATAGTATCGGTCAAAATAAGCAATGAAAAAGGTTTAATCATAAAGAAAATCAATTAAAACAAGTGCAGAAGGAACTCCGAGAAAACCATATTTTTTAAAGAAAGTAGAACGCTTTAAAATTGAGGATCTTTCAAAAGAAGTTCAAGAATAGTGTGAATCATAGGAAGAAGAAGACTTAAAGCGTTAAAAATAACATAGATCTAGGAGATTCAAACAAGAGTTAGGTTTCAAAGGAAACCCAAATAGAAACGAAAGAACATATTGCAAACTTCACTGATCGTAACATATATGGTGTGATTTTGCTCAAAATCACACCAGAGAAGCCACGAACGACAGAAACAGAAACCCGCGGTCCAAATCGGCATGGCCCAGTACCCTTGAAGGCCTCAAAGATGATGAGCAAGGCGATGAGAGACCAATTGGAGGCTTGGGGTTGACAGGTGGTCGCCGGAGATGACTGGAGAAGGAGGCGATTGACAGAGTCTAGGGTTAGGTTGAGAGAGAATAGAGGAGATGAGAGAGTTTGAGGGCGGCAGAATTAGAAAATGGTTTAGGGTTTGGGGTTATGAACTAAAAAAGGAAATAACAAAGGAGGGGCCAAGATCTGCTTAGTTTTGGGTCGGGTAAGAAATGTTTGGGGCCTTTGATAGGAAATTGGGATGGGGAGGGGTCCGATTTTTGCCACAATTGTAAGCCAAATTTCTCTATTATTTAAATAACCAATTTCCCTAGTTTAATTTATAAAAAATAATAGGTAATTTTCAAAAAATAATTCAAGGTGCCAAAATGATTTAAAAAACATAATTAACATTTATAAAAATATAGGGACCCATTTTATGCATATAAAATATAATTATACCTTAAAATGGGTTAATATTGCAATTGTATGCAATTCAGCTTAAAAATACTAAATATAATTATAAAAATACAAAAAATAAATATTAGCCATATTTTCACATAAGTATAGAGATTAAGTGAGTAAATTATCATAAAAATAATTATTGGGGCATTTTATGAATAAATGGGGAGAAATAAATCAATTTAACCCTTTAAAATTATGGAAAAAATAATAAAAGCCTTGTGCATGCTTATATATGCATATATATGCTATTTTGAAGGTATTTATGCATATTTAAAATATATATTGAAAAACTGGGTATCAACAGATGTTGCTCAGTACATGAAGACTTTCGTAGTATGCTAGAAAGACAAGTCGGACCGCTTGACACAAGTGTGACTTTTGGAGCCATTGCCTGTTCTAAAGAGACGTTGTGAAAATGTGTCATTGGATTTCATCACCGGATTGGCCAAGGTCGGAGATTTACAACTATCTTGGTTGTGGTAGATCTATTTTCTAAGTACACCACATTTATAGTAGCCTCAAAATATATATCAGCTAAAGATGCAACTCAACTCTTCTTCACTCATGTTGTCAAATATTGGGGATTGCCTAAAGACATCGTTAGTGATCGTGACTCTCACTTCACTAGCAACCTTTGGACTCAGCTCTTTAAGTGCTTCAGATCAGGTTAAGCCACAGTTCAAGTTTATATCCACAATCTAATGGCCAGACGCAGCAGTTCAATGGCATGCTGGAGGAATACCTCCGTCATTTTGTTACCGGATCGCAAAAGAATTGGGTGAAGATTCTAGATGCTGCTCAATGGTGTTTTAATTCACAAAAGTGCTATAGTACAAACAAAAGCTCTTTTGAAAATATTACTAGACAGCAACCAATACTGCCGCACACTATGAATGCCCCAAACATGTTGAAATCTCCTCGAGCTACTAGCTTCTCGAAATAATGGAAGCGAAATTTGGAGAGAGTGCGGAGCTATCTTGTCAAAGTCCAAAAATGGATAAAAAGGCATGTGATCAAAATCGTAGCTTTGTTGAATACCAGGTAGTAGAGAAAGTGATGGTGGAAATCCCTAAGCAATACTTGTTTGCAGGGGTCCATGACCCTCACCTATTATCAAAGTACATTGCGCCCTTGTCCATTGAGAAGTGTATTGCAAAAGTTTCACACCAAGTGGATACCCCAACATGGTGGAAGATTCATCCAGTCTTCCATGTCAGCCTTCTGAAACTTTTTTGGGAAGACATAGAGGATCTTTCACGGAGCCAACTCACAGTACCCAATAATCGAGGCCCTAATTCAACCGAGAAAAGGCGTGTAGAAGCTATTATTGATGATCGAGTGGTTCATGCTTCAAGGAAAGATCACCAAGAGTTCTTGGTGAAATAGCAGAATTGTGATACAGAGGAGAATACTTGGGAGAGGGGAACAAACCTCAAAGCCTACAAGAGCCTAATCGATGATTATCTTGCAACTAAGGCACCAAGGACGTCGCCAACTCTGGTGAGGGAGAATGTCATAAGCGTCTTTCCATCCATGTCCCATGACCTATTGGGCGCACCCCATGGTGTCCTGACAAGACTCCCAACAACTAGCGCCATGGACGGCCCCGTGGTCTTGGGCGTGCCAAGTGACAAGCACGCATGTGCCTATGTCGCCTCATTGATAGCACTCGCCAGCGCCCAGCCACAGGCAGATGCCAACAGCGCCGCGTGTGTAGACTCTAATGCTAAAGATAAGGTTGCTTCCAACAAACCTACTTGTACCTTGTAGGAATCTATGTCATTTTCATTGTAGATATATAGTAGTTTTACGTGATGTATTTCCATACTGTCTCTCTAGCTTAGTTAGGTCAAGTACTCCAACTTTTGTTTAATTTTTTAAGCATTATTAGGGCAGATCAAGGAATCAAACTTTCCAGCAAGCAAACAATTCTTTGTACTAGTGTCCCTCCCCCTCGACACTGTGTTATCTTTCTGTAAGAGCGTTAATTAATGCAACCGAGATTTCTTTCATTCGCAGTCTCTTTTCTGTTCTCTCAAGTATTTTTTACAATGATTTTTTCCATACAACATTGACAGTCTAGTCTAGCGTACGGAGACGATCCCAGTTGGTTGATAGTAACCACACGAACATCGGTTGCTTAGCCTTACGTTGCCCTTCCAAGAAATCTTAATAAGGTGCCGCGTAACAGTAATTATTCTTTATGAGATCATTGAGTGAAGGTGAGTTAATTTGAATCTTTTTTTCTTCAAAGGACTAGATATTCTTGTTTGAACGATTATCTTTGAACAAATAATGAAGAATACATTATTTTGAACGGCCTTCATCTCATTCCAAAAGTTCAAATTCCTGGTGAGATTTGGCTTGCTTGACAATAAGATACCTATTCCTGGTTCGCTTTTGACGTACCTCATTATTCCTAATGCAGCCTCCATGTGAGATCTCTAGGCCTATTGTATGAACTGACTCAAGGTTTGTACAACAAAGCTTATGTTTGGCCTTGTCATGGTGAGGTATAGTAGCCCCATCTTGGACCTTCCTGACTTGGCCAACCCGTTCAAAGTACAAACGAATACCTCTGACTATGCTATGGGCGGTGTCTTGCTACAAGATGGCCACCCAATAACGTACAAGAGCCGCAAGTTGAAGGAGGTAGAACGGCGCTACACCGCACACAAAAAAGAGTTATTGTCTGTCGTCCACTACTTACGCCTTTAGAGGTACTATCTGTTGGGAGCCCCGTTCGTGGTCAATACCGATAACACGGTTGTTAGTCATTCCATAACCCACCCAAAGTTGAATAGCCAGTAGCCCAGGTAGCAGGAACTCCTAGTAGAGTTTCACTTCAACTTGGAGCACGGAAGTGAGAAGACCAACCAAGTTGCCGATGTGCTTAGTCAGAGGGATGACCTAACATCGGTGTGCCTACTCTCCATCCTAAGGGGGAGCGAGGTGGCCATCCTATTAAAGACCAGATACAGGATCTACTAACCAAGGATCCTGCTGCACGGTATTTGGTCGATTTGATAGGATAAGGCAAGACTCTCCAGTTCTACATGGAACATGGGTTCTTGAAGGTAAAAGGGAACCGACTTTATGTTCCCAAAGGTGGAGATATGCAAAAGGCTCTTCTGATGGAATTTCATGATACTTTGTGAGTCAGCCACCCAGGTGAAAGAACACAACATGGCGTTGTTGCACCATGCTTATTATTGGCCTCAAATTGTTGATGATGTTGCTCAGTATTGTCACACTTCCTTTTTGCATTACTACACCCCATGAAGGGTGTAATAGAGGGAGTTTTTCTAATTAAAGGACACTCGAAATGGGATTCCTTTGTTAAGAGATTCAGAGTCGCCACTTGGGAGATTTATGATATCCCAAGTCACCGGTTGAATCCCGAATCGAGATAAGGTTTGACTCTGTTTAACAGTCCGTGAACCAAAAATCTAAGGAATTCTGTTAACCTGGGAGACATTGTTAGGCATTCCCGGGCTCCGTGGTTCTAGCATGGTCGCTCAACTGTCATATTTGCCTTATTATCTGATTTTAACAATTATGAACCTATGTGCAAATTTTTAATTTTAACCGCTTTTATTCATTTTTTAAAGAAAATTGCAACGTCATTAAAACAAGTCTTGAACCACGTTGCATAAATGCACCCGTGGTTTTGACATATTTTAACATCGTTGAGATTTGGATTTGGGTCACATAAATGCGCACCCGAGTTTAGGGAGGTAATGTTATTTAAAATACGCGCTTAAAGAGACTAACACGTTATTATTTTAGGGAAGGCCGTGAAATTTACTAAACGACCCGTCCCGAAATATTTTAATATATGCATTTAATGAGGGCCCCGCAATTTATGTGTTCTGTTTAGCGAGGCTCATCTCATTTTGCTATTTTTTAAAGGGCAAACCTGAAGTAATCTATAGTTTTATACTTAGTTCGTCTCTAAAATAAAAGAAAGACTCCTAGTTAATTACGAAGTACGTTAAACTATGAATTGAATTCTTCCAGCCAAGTCCAAATAATGAATTTACTTGTGCACGATTGCAGCAACCCGGCCTCGATACCAGCTCAAACAACAGGCGACTATAGATCTTTCAATTTTGTGAACTTACCTAGTTTGGGTTACTGGTGTAGCCTCGAAATGATTAAATTAAAGGGGAAGGGGGTCTGACTAATTTCAGCCACCAGCGTTTGGCCCAATCCATCAACCCAAACCAGTGTGAATCTAACTCAATCAATATTAACAAAGAAAACAAAGATAGAAAATCTAATAACCATTTTATGCATGAACGTGATATCCATTGACTACAGGATTCAGAACAAGTTTGATGATTATTAATCCAAACTACCAATGAGTTGCCTATCAATTGAAATTCAGTTTTAAATAGTCGAGAAATCTAATAAAACAATTTACTAATTAGCACTGATTATGAACCAATTTCCTAGTCAATCCCAAATTAACTCGAAACCTACATTATTCCAGTTGATCTTCTGATTTCAACATCACACTCATGCGAGACAAAACTAAATTAGGATATAGCCATGAATACTTCCTGGTTTGTCAGTCGTAATAGTTCTATGAGCAACAAACTTAGGCTGAATGCGATATCAATCGACCTAGTACTATAATTATCCCTAAGTGAAGCATCACATCTTAAGAGTCCAAATAGTTCTAGTCGGTCCACATTATACAAGTTTAAACGAGCCCTACTTATTCAAATCTCAGTACTACTATTACATGTCTAACATGAATTACTCATTCAAAATGAACACAAAGGAAACTGCATATGAGCTAAGGCAATAACAAAATGCTTGCACTTTGAATTCTCTTCCAATTAGGCTTTATTCATCTTGACATTTTACACATCATTCAAGGTTGAGATGAATACCTGAAAATAGAATAGAGTAAAAGGAAGCAGAGATTAATCACAACAAAGCAAATAGCAACAACTTTGGAGTTTCAGACAGCAAACAAACAGCAATAGCTATTTTAACTTGATTCTTGTAAAGCCAACAGCAAAGACCCCAGCAAATAAACCCAGTAACTGATTGAATTTATCAAAATGCAATTTAATACGACCAATCACAGCTCAAATACATCTAAAATCAATTCAAATTGGAACAAGAATAGCTTTATAGCTTCAGCCAACAGCTATGGAACTAGGAAATGTGAATCAATTAACTGACTGCCTTAAAACCCTATCAATGGAACAGTGTTTCTGATTTTTTTCAATGGAACAATGTTTAATTGAACTAACTCTGCCTTAAAACTCTATCTCTCTCTTTTAAAGTCTGAAAAAAAGTCCCCCTAAACTGATTCACTCTCCAACCCCTAAGACTTTTTAACTCTCTGAAAACTGATCTCTAAGAATTCATTGACTCAAGAACTCTCTCCAACCCTATCCTTTTTTTTGTCTCTCCTTTAATCAGGATGCGTGTGTGTATTTAAAGACTTCCTCAAACCTTTTCCAACTCATCATAGCACTCAAAACATTAACAAATGCTTAAACCCCCATGTTATTCCCTGGTGCTTTCCCACTAATGCATGTTAGTCCCACTATTGACCATTCTTTTTCATTATTTAATTCAATTGGTATGGGCATACTATATTTTTAATCAATTCCCCTTAACCCATGTTACTTCTAACTTAATCCAACCCATCATTCCCCTTTTCCATCAGCCAATTTGAATTAGTTTAATGGTATATTAGTATCCACTGACAGAACACTCAAGCTAAACCATTTTCAAGTTTTTAAATCCCAAATCACCCCGGAAATCCCTGAAACTAACATCTTACCCCAACCCCTTTTAAATCCCATCAACTATAACCAATTCACCTAATAAGAAAACCTACCAATCGACTAATTCTTAATTAATCACTGGAACACTAAAGCTGAATCTAAACCAAATTCATATTAATACCAAACATAAAACTCAACAGAACACTATTATGCTTCAAATCGTCAAATTCAATAATAGTTCGAACTCAAAACCCAACCAAATCGAACAGAGTTGAAACAAGGATGAAGGATTCACTAATCAAAACAGCAATTAGGTTGAAATGAAAGATTAACTACACACGGAATGAGTTAAACCATGAATTAATCCAAAACGAAAGAGGTATGGAACAGAATTCATATAAGTACAAATTGACACATACTGCAGAACAAATCCGACCAATCCAATCATTCTGAACCAAATTCATAAAAGAAAAGAGTAGAGGAAGATAGTAACCGGAGTAACACTAAAACATAAAAACAAATGACAAATAATAAGAACTCACCGGATAAATTGGGAATCAATCTTGGCACCCTGACTTGAATTCGAACCTCCATTTTGGATTTGAAATCGAAATGAACCTTAATCGAGTGTTCTCGACTGAGAACACACGACTAAAGTCGATTACGACCTCAATTTTTCAAATTTGTATTAACCATGGAATTTGGTTTTTTAGGGTTCATCCGTTCGATCTAAAATTCGAGGGGCTCTAGAAAGATTCGAAGGACAATGATGACGGGTACAGGGCGAGGGAGGTTGGGTGGTCACTTGGTGTTAATTTGGGGTCAATTGGATGAATTAGGGTTTTGGTCCGATTCTTTAATCTAATATTCGAAGAGCCTGGTTGGGATTTGATGGATGCTGTTAGGGGGATTGGGACGGGGAGGTTATGGTGAATCAGTGGTGTAAAAATGGAGGGGATTGGCCACCGTCCGCCGCCGTGGGTGATTTCCGGCAGGCAGAGGGCGGCGGAGTTAGGCGGTGAGAGACGAGCTTGTCTCTGAGCTGTTAGAGACGAGGGAGGGTGGGGTTTGGCTTGGGGGGCTGGGGTGTGTTACACAATTATATATGGGTTGAAAAATTCAATCCAGACCGTTAGATAAATTAAGATTAACGGCTTGGATTGATTAACTTATCAAAACTGCGTCATTCAGACATAATAGAGACCGGGTTGGTCTCTTATGTGAACGGGTCGGGCGAGATTAACGGGTAGTGGGGTGCATTTTGGACCGTTGGATGTGGATGGTTGAGCGGCTGAGATGTTTTGGTCATGAAATGACATAGTTTGACCATCATACTACGTCGTTTCACCTGTCTATGAGACTGGATGATTTGGACCGGGTAAGAGGGTAATTTGGGCTGGTTTTTGGTGGGTTGGGTGTGTTTGGTTTGGGCCTTTTTAAATCAAATTTGTTTTTGGCCCAATCTGATTTCCTCTTAATTATTCTCCTTCTTGTTTTATTTCCTTTTCAATTTTCTTCCTAGACTAATTTCAAAATTTAAACCAAAAATCCTAATGCAAATTATAATACCCCAGTTAACTCACAAATACTAATTAACGCTTGATAATAATTATCACACATAATTAAATACCAATTTAAAAAAATCACACAATTTTGACATTTAAATACTAAAATGCAAAGTACGTTATTTTTTAATTTCTTTTCATTTTTGTAAAACAACCACTTACTTAATTAATCCTAAATATAAATGCAACATTTTTTTGTATTTTTCGTTTATTTAAACACATAAATATGCACGGACATAGGCAAATAATGACATAAAATACCACGAAAATTCACAAAAATTGCACACAATAAAACAAATAATTTTTTTTTGATTTTGTAGGAGTAATTCATATGAGGTAAAAATCACGTGCTCGCAGCTACCCCTCTTTGCCTGAAAACACGAAGAGTTTTCGTGCAAAGACCAAGTGAGTGGATACGAGAGATTTTTGCCCGTTTGAATACTCTGTGTGAAGCATTTTTTGAAAGACTTGACCGAACCTCTGCTTCGAAGGTTTCCTACATATCCTTGGCTAAAAAGGAATCAGGTCAATGTAGTTTGGGAAGTTTTGGTAGTTGGGACTACCATGAAGTTGGGTTTACTGTTGTTGTTGCTGCTGCTATTGCTTACTGATCTCCTTATTACACCATGCTAAAATAAAATAAGAAGCTATACTAAGCTATGGACTATGAATTACAAAACCTTATCTAGATCTTCCAACTTGCTCTTGTGTCTCTTGTTGCCTTGGTGTCTTGTTGACTTTTGTTTCCTCTGATGTTTCTTTATTTCTAACTTGACTTGTATTCTTCTCTTCCTCAGGTGGATGCCTGCTTGCTGAACTCGAACTGCTTCTTTTCTAATTACGAATTATTTTTCTTCGATACTTGAACTGCCTTCTTTTGACCGTTGTTGCCTTCCTTCTGATTTCTGCACTTGACTTTATTTCTCTGCTTTTTGTTGTAACCTTTCCGTTCTCCAGGCGGGCTCCTGACCTCAACTACAACTTAAAAAGATAACTCCTTTCCGTTCTCCAGGCGGGCTCCTGACCTCAACTACAACTTAAAAAGATAACGCCTTTCTGTTCTCCAGGCGAGCTCCTGACCTCAACTACAACTTAAAAAGATAACGTATTTCCGTTCTCTAGGTGGGCTCCTGACCTCAACTACAACTTAAAAAGATAACGCCTTTCCGTTCTCCAGGCGGGTTCCTGACCTCAACTACAACTTAAAAATATAATGCACTTCCGTTCTCCAGGCGGGCTCCTGACCTCAACCACTTAAACTGCATTCTATTTCCATTGTTCCCCCTTGCTTCCTGAACCATTTTCCTTGGAAACTTGATTTATCTTCCTTCTAACTTGAATTATCTTCCTTCAGAACTACTTCCCTCAAAACTTGTGTTGTCTTCCCTCGAAACTGCTTCCCTTAAAACTTGTGTTATCTTCCTCCTTCAAAAACTACTTCCCTTAAAACTGGTGTTTTCCTTCCTCCGAAACTGCCTTCTTTAAAACTTGCGTTATCTTCCTCTTTCTTAAATCTTGAATTGGCTTCCCTGTTCCTCAAATGGGTACCTGACTTCAAGAAAATTTTCAAAACGAAAGAAAATTTTCTGCCCCAGTTTGATAATCTTCCTTGTATCATACCTTTCCGTCATCAATAACATTTCCTGGCCCTGTTTCAAATCAAAGAAAAAAAATTTGTCAGTTTAAAACGTGGTGATTGGTTGTGATACTCATGTTGGGGATGGTTTTCCCTTTTTCCCTATCCCTGCTTTGTGTTGTCCGACCATCTTGAAACTTGGTCGATAACTTCCAACCTTCTTGACGACTCCTTATTCACAAATCTCTCAACTATTACTTCTAGTCTTCTTATATGACCCCATATATTTCCCATGACAGCTGATTTCTATTCAAAGATCTTGCATGTTTACTGATTAACCACTTTCTCCGTCATCCGTGTCACTGAAATACATTTTCCCTATTCAGCCCTAATATTTTCTTTTTGTGGTATTGCTCGTGAACTGGCATCTCCTTGACCTTCGAGTCTCACATGAATTCCCAAATAACGTCCATCGCTCTCCGCTCTGTGTATATGTTTTTCTTTCTTGATTTGTCCATTAGCCTTGGCCTTAAGGACTGTTGCTTTTTTACTTGACATGGCAACTGATTTCCGTTCGAAAACCTTGCTAGTTTCTTGACTAAACACTTCCTTAACCCAGAAAATACCTCGCTTCGTTTGAATCTAATATCCGTTGTATTGCCCCTGGACCGACATCTGCCCAACTTTTGTGTCTCTCTGATCCTTAAGCAATATTGTGTGTGGTTCTTCAGCACGCATGTCGCTTTTTCCTGATTTAAACCATTAGCTTTGGCCTTGAGTTGTGACCTTTGATTTCTGCTTGAGGTGTCTTTCTTGTCACTGGTCCAACATTTTTGTCAATCTCATCACAGAATATAACTTTGATCCATTTACCCAACATCCAACATCTGTCTCATTCTCCATGAACTGATACGGAACAAACTTTTGTATTTTGCAAGGATCCCCAAAGCATATTGATTATTACCAGCTCAGTGCCCTAGTTATTCTTTCCTAACTTATGATGCCTTGATGTACTAGCCAGATCTTGTCTTGTATAATTGGGAAGCTGATGGCAAATTTTGAAGTCATTTCTCACTTGCTCTCACTAAACAGACTCAGGAAGAAGAGGTGAACAAGAAAAAGAAATAGAATAAAGGACGAAGGAAAAGGATGATTTCTAACAAGAATAGCTACTACAAAGTAGAAACCTATCAGGCGTGGATACCAATTCTAATGACCGTGACATGCACTTGCAGCCTATTCTGTTAAGCAATTCCGATGTTCAACTCTTATCGTGCCTTTTTTTTCGTGAAACGGGACTTCCATGCTCCGCCTATTCATTCTGATTCACAATCCTTATTTCGACTTGTAGTGCTTGAAAGGTTTTCACTATCAAGTCTCTCTCTTTTTGGTTTTTCTCTCAACTTACAGTCGCCTTAAGGTGCCCGCGAAGGTTTTTACCAATAAGACTCTCTCATTTTTTATTTCTCTTATTCGGCCTGGAGTGTTTCCCCTGGTATGAATCATTTGTACTTGCTCGACTTGGCATCTTTTGAAGACTGGTCAGAAGGTCTTCTTTGGACCGTAATGTGGGATTTTGGACAGGGCTAGAAAGAAAGGGTATTAAAGGCTCAAAACGAAACAACTTGGGTTCAAAATTACAACCTTCGGAAACAGATTTCCTTACAACAATCACAACTTCTATCCCAGTTTTTGCTTGGGGATCTTTTGATTTTTTTGTTCCACTATGACCGAGCCGTGAAGTTGCTTACGTTTCCTTAAAAGGAATTAGGTCTAACGTAGTACACCCTGATTTCCTTGTTGTTATAGTCTTTCTTTTCACTTGTTTATTATTTTTCTTTTTCTTTTCTCTTTTGTTGTTTTTTTTGTTTTTTTCTTTTTCTTTTTTTTTCTTTATCTTTCATGCTTGTGTTTCTAATCTTTTCTACTGATTCCGAAAGAGGGGTATGAAAGAAAGAAAATAAGGCTCGAAAGGGGTAACGAAGGATAAAATATTTAGATGGTAGAACAAAATGCCTTTGTCATTCCAATCTTCAAAACATGCCAAGCACAAACAACGTAATTAAAGAAACATTTGTGTCATATTCTGATTGTGCTAGACTTGATAGCTATATCTACACCTTTGCTTTCTTCATATGTTAAATAAAAAGCACTATTAGGCAACACTCCTCTCTCTTATTATCATAAAAAACCCTTGCCAATTTGGGCAAAATTCTCTTTTAAAGCTTCTTTATGTTCTATCTGCCCCAGTTCCACATGGTTTGGGCTTCAAATACTCTTAAAATGTCCAAATCTGTTATTATTTTCAATAAATGGTTTCGTTGATTCCTGACTAAACCGACTTTCAAATATCAGACTGAGAATTATGCATGCATGTCATGTCACTAGAATCGGCGCTGATCAAAAGACAAAACAAAAGGATAAAAAGAACTAAACAAAGAAGATGACTGGAGGTAACAAAAGATCGGAATTTGCATTAGACAAACGGTGAAATGATTCGTATAACAAAACAAGCAAAACAACTAGAGTACAACCTTGGAACAAACCTAAAACACACCTGGACAGCACTAGACAGGCCACTACGACTAAACAAGCTAGACCAAATGAAAGGATAATAGGGTTTGACACAAGACAATATCTGGATTACAACCCTAAAAATAACCCAGACAACAGAAATAACAACAAAATGAACCACCAAGACTCCTCCCTGGCTGACTCAGAAAAGAGCATCTTTCTAATCCTCAAACTCACCATCTTAGCCACTAACATCTTCATCAACAATACTAGGAACTTCACAAGTCTTCCTCCTATTGTTCTTAACAAATTGATTTTGGGTTCCTTTTGCCGGCTCGTTCTTAAGATCAACCTCTGATAGTGCTGAAAGATTAGTAGCACGTGGTCCTCTGAGGCTCCCAGTAGAATTCTCATATTTCTTTTCAAAATAAATCATACCTACCATATGTGTCTCATTATGCATAAGCGATGGACTCTAGCTATTATCTGTTGCATCTGGATTTCGCACAATAATTTCGCCTGCATCAGTAAGCTTCTGAATTAGCTTTTTCAGATTCCAACACATTTCTATGTCATGCCCCGGAGCATCTGAGCAGTATGCGCACTTTCGAGAAAAATCAAGCTTTTTTGATTGAGGGTTTGGCATCTTTATCTGAATCGGCTTCAGCATGTCCACTTGCTTCAACTTTTGGAACAAACTGGCATATGATTCTCCAACAGGGTTAAAAGCCTTTTCTTTTTTCAGCAACCTCTCATTCTTAAATGCCTGATTTGGCCGGAAACCTGATCCAGGAGGTTTTCAGTATGCTCGTAGGGATGGATAGCATTTTGTGGAGCTAGGTACTTGGAAAGTGAAGTTTGACTTTGGGAATTCCATGGAGAGAACCAGCATTGGGGAGGATCATCTGGTGCACAAGGATATTCACGGGTACGATGTCGGGCTGGAAATGTTGATCAGGAAAGCCCATCAGATCATCTTTTCTGTTTCTCTTTCCGCCGCCCAGGCTTACTGGGATGTTCTGAATATCTTCCGAGCAACTCGTGATTTTGCCTGACTTGATTCCCTCTTCTACTAGATCCCCCATTTTTAACAGATCGTTAAAAGACTTTCCCAAGGCCGGTATCAAATGACTGAAGTAAGTGGGCCCTTGTGCTTGTAGGAAAGCTCGATCATTTCTTCTTCCGCAATCAGGGTATTGACTCGAGCAGCCTGCTCCCTCCATCTGAGCCCAAACTCTCTGAAGCTTTCCTCCGGCTTCTTTTCCATTCTAGATAGGGAGGAACGGTCTGGAGTAACACCTGATTTGCATTGAAAGTATCGAACAAAATCTCGAGCCACGTCGCCCAATGTAGGCCACTTATCTGCGTCTTGACGAGTATGCCAGTCCAAGGCTGCCCCAGTCAGGCTCCTACAGAAATATGTCATCATCAAGTCATCTTTTTCTCCAACGATTCTCATTTCATTGCAATAAACCTTCAGGTGGGCTATCGGATCTCCATACCCACCATACAAGTTGAATTTTGGCATTTTAAACCCCGTGGGCAAACGAACGTCAGGGGACACAAACAATTCTTTATAAGCTGCGCTACTCCGATCTCCCATTACTTGTCTGTCCCTTGAGGATTGTTCTATGCCTTTCAGCCTCCCGGGTGCCCTATCTTGCCCTTTCCTTCCTGTGAACTTTTCATTTTCAACATGAGGCTCATCCTGTGGGCCCTGCTTGTATGAGTTGGGAACCCTGTGGGCAGCCGCTGAGGGGTAATATCGGGCATCATGAGCTTTGAGTGGGTGTTCATTATCGAGAACAGTGTATGTGACATGAGGGAACTTTTGGGAAAAGATAGTTGGACGACGAGTGATGGAGCTACTAGGGTGGTTGTTAAAGCTGTGATAAGCGGGTGAATCTGGAGAGTATGAAGGATCATCTGGCATTGCATCCAGAGTTTGGGTCAGGGCAGCATCTAAGAAACTGGGTGGTGGCGGGGGTGGTGCTTTCCCAGTCATCCAAACCCGATACATGTACGCCATGTGTTGTCTCAACATCTTTACCTCCTCTACCAACCCATTTTCCTGTTCAACCAACTGCTTTCGGGCACCGGCATCAAACTCCCCCATTTTGTTGTTATCTGCCATCGCCTTTTGGCTTTTATATTGTAGAGAGGAATTACTATTTTCAGAACCACAACCAACCACCTTTCTGGAAGTTTGAAAAGAACAAAATGGGAGCAACATGTTAGCGTTAGGGCTTTTGACAAATAGTTAAACACACATTAAGGATGCAATGCACCTAGGCAGTTAACCCTTTCTATCATGCATTTACTTCTATTGCATGCGTCATTCCGACTTTTCATATATATGCCCCCTTTTAAATGCCTTCTCAAACTTTCCTTTATTTCTCTATTTCTTTCTTTTCGTTTTTTTTTTCTTCTATTATTCCCTTTTTTTTCTTTTTAGTGGTGGTCGAATCTTATGTGGATTGCCTACGTATCATATCCCCGCATGAATCAGACCGTGCGTAGTTCTGACATAAGTGCCAAATGACCAAAATAAAAAAATTTGGATTTTTTTTTCAAGTTTTCCATAAAAGAAAAGACGTGTTTATTATGACACATTTTATTACAATATTAACGGACTCCAAAAGACTCTCATATCAAAACGGCGATATGGCCTAAAAATACACTAACATAAAATCATCATTGTTTTCTCAAAAATTTTATAACAATATGTGGTCTTGTCAATACGGTCTTTGAGCACTTCGAAAAAAATTTAAAGGTTGTGTTTGCTAACCGGTCAAAAATTTTGAGAAATAACCAAAAGCGGTTGTTCTTGCAATAACGGCCTTTCGGCGTGCTTTTTGGGGACATTCGGCTATTTTAGACAAGAATGACATCATCCTACTTATGGAAAAATAGACATTTATTTACCTAAAAAAAATTCATCTTTCTTTTTTTTTTTTTAATAATTTTTTTTCAAATACATTTTCCAAATAGTTAAACCCGATATGAGTTGCCTACGTATCACACATCCGGTGAGAATCAAACTTACGTAGTTATGCCAAAGAAAATAACTAATTTTGAAAACAAGACTCTTTTCTTTTGTTTTTCAAATAAATCAAACTAAAATTCCTTTTTTTTTTATTTTCTCAAAATTTCGGCAGATTTTCGACGTTATTTGGACATTGGGTTTTTTTAAAAAATAGGTAATTATCTCTCTACACTGCTATTTTTCTTTTTTTTCCTTTTTTTTCAAATTTTCCCAATATTCAAAATCGGTGAGCATGCAAGTCCGAAGCAAATAAAATGCACAAGCAGTAGGTAGGATGCATCAGGATAGTCTTTTTCATTTCAGGTACCCCTGTCCTAGACAGACCCAACCCCTGTATTGAGTCTCCAAAGTCAAAATGCACATGATGCAAACAAACGTTCCTACTAGGGATCCGGCATGAGGTTTTGTTATACTAGGTTTAAAACTTGGGCGTTTATTCTAGACCTGGCTTACCCGAGCGGACAACTCGAGCCGAGGATGGGTCAGTGTACCGGTAGCATTGCTTTCCGGCTTAACTGGTGGTGCTCCCCGCCTAAAACATGTGTGACTAAATCCTTCATCGGGTGCCATTCTCCTCGGCTATCTCAAAGAAAGCGGGCTATGTCAAGTAAATGCCCAATTTTAATTTCAAGAAGACTCAGAAGGGGTGCGTGAGAAGACAGTTTATATACACAGTTCAAATAATATCAAAGTGGTAAAAACATCATTTTGCACATTAAGCCCAACATGTAATAATATCAGATAATAAACAAAGCCAAATACAACAATTATTCTAATTCCGAATTTCTAACCCTGAACCAGTGGTTCTGGGTTTACTCCCCAGCAGAGTCGCCAGAGCTGTCACACCTCCTTTTTGCACTACTACACCCCGTGAAGGGTATAATAGAGGGAGTTTTTCAAATTAAAGGACAATCGAAACGGGATTCATTTGTTAAGAGATTCAGAGTCTCCACTTGGGAGATTTATGGTGTCCCAAGTCACCGGTTGAATCCCGAATCGAGGAAAGGTTTGACTCTATTTAACAGTCCGCGAACCAGAAATCCGAGTAAGGAATTATGTTAATCTGGGAGAAGGTATTAGGCATTCCCGGGCTCAGTGGTTCTAGCACGGTCGCTCAATTGTCATATTTGGCTTATTATCTGATTTTAACAATTATGAACCTATGTGCAAATTTGTAATTTTAACTGCTTTTATTCATTTTTTAAAGAAAATTACAACGTCATTAAAATAAGTCTTGAACCACATCGAAAAAATGCACCCATGGTTACATATTTTAACATCGTTGAGATTTGGATTTGTGTCACATAAATGTGCACCCGAGTTTAGGGAGGTAATGTTATTTAAAATACGCGCCTAAAGAGACTAACGCGTTATTATTTTAGGGAAGGTCGTGAAATTCACTAAACGACCCGTCCCGAAATATTTTAATATATGCATTTAACGAGGGCCCCGCAATTTATGTGTTTTGTTTAGCGAGGCTCATCTCATTTTGCTATTTTTTAAAGGGCAAACCTAAAGTAATCTATAGTTTTATACTTAGTTCGTCTCTAAAATAAAAGAAAGAGTCCTAGTTAATTACGAATTGAATTATACTATGTAAACTATGAATTGAATTCTTCCAGCCAAGTCCAAATAATGAATTTGCTTGTGCACGAATGCAGCAACCCGGCCTCGATACCAGCTCAAACAACAGGCGAGTATGGATCTTTCAATTTTTGTGAACTTGCCTAGTTTGGGTTGCTGGTATAGCCTCGAAACGATTAAATTAAAGGGGAAGGGGGTCTGACTAATTTCAGCCACCAACGTTTGGCCCAATCCATCAGCCCAAACCAGTGTGAATCTAACTCAATCAATATTAACAAAGAAAACAAAGATAGAAAATCTAATAACCATTTTATGCATGAACGTGAGTTGACTACAGGATTCAGAAAAAGTTTGATGATTATTAATCCAAACTACCAATGAGTTGCCTATCAAATGAAATTGAATTTTAAATAGCCGAGAAATCTAATAAAACAATTTACTATTTAGCACTGATTATGAACCAATTTCCTAGTCAATCCCAAATTAACTCGAAGCCTACATTATTCCAATTGATCTTCTAATTTCAATATCACACTCACGTGAGACAAAACTAAATTAGGATATAGCCATGAATACTTCATGGTTTGTCAGTCGTAACAGTTCTATGAGCAACAAACTTAGGCTGAATGCGATATCAATCGACCTAGTACTATAACTATCCCTAAGTGAAGCATCACATCTTAAGAGTCCAAATAGTTCTAGTCGGTCCACATTATACAAGTTTAAACGAGCCCTACTTATTCCAATCTCAGTACTACTATTACATGTCTAACATGAATTACTCATTCAAAATGAACACAAAGGAAACTGCATATGAGCTAAGGCAATAACAAAATGCTTGCACTTTGATTTCTCTACCAATTAGGCTTTATTCATCTTGATATTTTACACATCATTCAATGTTGAGATGAATACCTGGAAATAGAATAGAGTAAAAGGAAGCAGAGATTAGCCACAGCAAAGCAAACAACAACAACTTTGGAGTTTCAGACAACAAAAAAACAGCAGTAGCTATTTCAACTTGATTCTCGTAAAGCCAACAGCAAAGACCCCTGCAAATAAACCCAGTAACTAATTGAATTTATCAAAATGCAATTTAACACGACCAATCACAGCTCAAATACATCCAAAATCAATTCGAATTGGAACCAGAACAACTTTATAGCTTCAGCCAACAGCTATGGAACTAGGGAATGTAAATCAATTAACTGACTGCCTTAAAACTCTATCAATGGAACAGTGTTTAATTGAACTAACTCTGCCTTAAAACTTTATCTCTCTCTTTTAAAGTCTGAAAAAAGGTCCCCCTAAACTGATTCACTCTCCAACCCCTAAGATTTTTTAACTCTCTGAAAACTGATCTCTAAGAATTCATTGACTCAAGAACTCTCTCCAACCCTATCCTTTTTTTTGTCTCTCCTTTAATCAGGATGCGTGTGTGTATTTAAAGACTTCCTCAAACCTTTTCCAACTCATCATAGCATTCAAAACATTAACAAATGCTTAAACCCCCATGTTATTTCCTGGTGTTTTCCCACTAATGCATGTTAGTCCCACTATTGACCCTTCTTTTTCATTATTTAATTCAATTGGTATGGGCATACTATATTTTTAATCAATTCCCCTTAACCCATGTTACTTATGACTTAATCCAACCCATCATTCCCCTTTTCCATCAGCCAATTTGAATTAGTTTAATGGTATATTAGTACCCACTGACAGAACACTCAAGCTAAACCATTTTCAAGTTTTTAAATCCCAAATCACCCGTGAAATCCCTGAATCTAACATCTTACCCCAACCCCTTTTAAATCCCATCGGCTATAACCAATTCACCTAATAAGAAAACCTACCAATTGATTAATTCTTAATTAATCACTGGAACACTAAAGTTGAATCTAAACCAAATTCATATTAATACCAAACATAAAACTCAACAGAACACTATTATGCTTCAAATCATCAAATTCAATAATAGTTCGAACTCAAAAACCCAACCAAATCGAACAGAGTTGAAACAAGGATGAAGGATTCACTAATCAAAACAGCAATTAGGTTGAAATGAAATATTAACTACACACGGAATGAGTTAAACCATGAATTAATCCAAAACGAAAGAGGTATGGAACAGAATTCATATATGTACAAATTGACACATAATGTAGAACAAATCCGACCAATCCAATCATTCTGAACCAAATTCATAAAAGAAAAGAGTAGAGGAAGACAGTAATCGGAGTAACACTGAAACATAAAAACAAATGACAAATAATAAGAACTCACCGGATAAATTGGGAATCAATCTTGGCACCCTGACTTGAATTCGAACTTCCATTTTGTATTTGAAATCGAAATGAACCTTAATCGAGTGTTCTCGACTGAGAACACACGACTAAGGTCGATTACGACCTCAATTTTTCAAATTTGTATTAACCCTGAAATTTGGTTTTTTAGGGTTCATCCATTCGATCAAGAATTCGAGGGGCTCTAGAAAGATTCGAAGGAAAATGATGACGGGTACAGGGCGAGGGAGGTTGGGTGGTCACTTGGTGTTAATTTGGGGTCAATTGGATGAATTCGAGGGGCTCATGAAACGACGTAGTTTGACCATCATACTACGTCGTTTCGCCTGTCTCTGAGACTGGATAATTTGGACCGGGTAAGAGGGTAATTTGGGCTGGTTTTTGGTGGGTTGGGTGTGTTTGATTTGGGCCTTTTTAAATCAAATTTATTTTTGGCCCAATCTGATTTCCTCTTAATTATTCTCCTTCTTGTTTTATTTCCTTTTCAATTTTCTTCCTAGACTAATTTCAAAATTTAAACCAAAAATCCTAATGCAAATTATAATACCCCAATTAACTCACAATTACAAATTAACGCTTGATAATAATTATCACACATAATTAAATACCAATTTAAAAAAAAATCACACAATTTTGCCATTTAAATACTAAAATGCAAAGTACGTTATTTTTTTATTTATTTTCATTTTTGTAAAACAACCACTTACTTAATTAATCCTAAATGTAAATGCATCATTTTTTTGTATTTTTCGTTTATTTAAACACATAAATATGCACGGACATAGGCAAATAATAACATAAAATACCACGAAAATTTACAAAAATTGCACACAATAAAACAAATAATTTTTGTTTTGATTTTGTGGGAGTAATTCATATGAGGAAAAAATCACGTGCTTACAAGTATGTGAAGACTTTCCTAGTATGCTAGAAAGACAAGTCGGACTGCTTGTCATAAGCGGGACTTTTGGATCAATTGCCTGTTCCAAAGAGATGTTGTGAAAACATGTCATTGGATTTCATCACCAAATTGGCCAAGGTCAGAGATTTTACAACTATCTTGGTTGTGGTAGATCATTTTTCTAAGTATGACATATTTATAGCAGCCCCAAAATATATATTAGCAGAGGATGCAACTCAACTCTTCTTCTCTCGTGTCGTCAAATATTGGGGATTGCCTAGAGACATCATCAGTGATCGCGACTCTTGCTTCACTAGCAACCTTTGGACTCGACTCTTTAAGTGCATCGGATCCAGGTTAAGCCACAGTTCAAGTTTACATCCACAATCTGATGGCCAAACGGAGCGGCTCAGTGGCATGTTGGAGGAATACCTCCGTCATTTTGTTACTGGATCACAAAAGAATTGGGTGAAGATTCTGGATGCTACTCAATTGTGTTTCACTTCACAAAAATGCTATAGTACAAACAAAAGCACTTTTGAAAATATTACTTGACAACAACCGATATTGTCGCACACTGTGCATGCCCCAAACATGTCGAAATCTCCTCGAGCTGCTAGTTTCTCGAACTAATGGAAGTGAAATTTGGAGATAGTGCGGATTTATCTTGTCAAAGTCCAAAAGCGGATAAAAAAGCATGATGATCAAAATCGTCGCTTTGTTGAATACCAA
Organism: Nicotiana glauca; assembly: GCA_026770625.1. NCBI lineage: Eukaryota > Viridiplantae > Streptophyta > Magnoliopsida > Solanales > Solanaceae > Nicotiana > Nicotiana glauca. The sequence goes on along the minus strand of MU726282.1, from coordinate 13,432 downwards.
GTAGGAGAGAAAGTGATGGTGAAAATCCTTAAGCGATACTTGTTTGTAGGGGTCCATGACCCTCGCCTATTACAAAAATACATTGGACCCTTGTCCATTGAGAAGCGCATTGCAAAAGTTGCATACCGGATGAATATCCCAACATGGTGGAAGATTCATCTAGTCTTCCATGTCAGCCTTCTAAAATTTTTTTGAGAAGACATAGAGGATCCTTCACGGAGCCAACTCACAATACCTAGTATTTGAGGCCCTAATTCAACCGGAAAAAGGCGTGTAGAAGCTATTATTGATGATCGAGTGGTTCATGCTTCAAGAAAAGATCACCAAGAGTTCTTGGTGAAACAGCAGGATTGTGATACAGAGGAGAATACTTGAGAGAGGAAATAAACCTCAAAGCTTACAAGAGCCTGATCGATGATTATCTTGCAACAAAGGCGATGAGGACGTCGCCAACTCAGGTGAGGGAGAATGTCATGAGCGGCTTTCCAGCCATGCCTCATGACCCCTTGGGCGCGCCCCATGGTGTCCTGACAATCCTCCCAACACCTAGCGCCATGGACGACCTTGTGGTCTTGGCTGTGCCAAGTGACAAGCGCGCATGTGCCTATGTCGCCCCATCGATAGCCCTCGCCAGTGCCCAGCCGCAGGCAAATGCCAACAGCGTCGCACGCGTAGACTCTGATGCTAAAGATAAGGTTGCTTCCAACGGACCTACTTCTACCTTGTAGGAATCTATGTCATTTTCATTGTATATATAGAGTAGTTTTACTTCAAGTATTTCCATAATGTCTCTCTAGCTTAGTTAGGTCAAATCCTGTAACTTTGGTTTATTTTTTTAAGCATTATTATGGGGGATCAAAGAATCAAACTTTCTAGCAAGCAAACAATTATTGGTACTAGTGTCTCTCCCCCCTCGACACCGTGCTATCTTTCTGTAATAGCGTTCATTAATGCAACCAAGCTTTCTTTCATTCGTAATCTCTTTTCTGTTCTCTCAATTATTTTTGACATTGATTTTTTTTGTACAACATTGATAGTCTAATCTAGCGTACGGAGAGGACCCCAATTAGCTGATAGTAACCGCACGAACATCGACTGCTTAGCCTTATGTCGCCCTTCCAAGAAATTTTAATAAGGCGCCGCGTAAAAGTAATTATGCTTTATGAGATCATTGAGTGAAGATGAATTAATTTGAATCTTTTTCTTGTTCAAAAGACTAGATATTCTAGTTTGAACGATTATCTTTGAACAAAGAATGAAGAATGCATTATTTTGAACGGCCTCCGTCTCATTCCGAAAGTTCAAATTACTGGTGATCACGGAGAAAAAACTATAATAAAGAATACTTTGATATGAATAAGCCGTGCGTGTGTAGTAAAATATGTTTATAGCAAAGCTTAACCAAGCCAAATTTTATTAAATGTAAAAACAATGGCATAATAACTTATAAACAAGGATTTTATTAGTAAGATATTAGAGAATTTCTATCGAAGGTCAAAGAAAAAATGTGGACCTAGTTCTTAAATTCAAAATCTGAGTGTTTGGAAAAGGACAACTTCATATTGAATCCACTATAATCTACCAAAAGCAACACTTTCTCAAACGTCATTCACTTATGGGCCAAGTCTCTAGATATTTTGCCAAATGAATACGAGATACAAGATAATTTCATTTCATTAAACCAGATTATAATATTTATATTAAAAAATTACTTCCAGCTGAATCTCAGTAGTCGATCTTTACACATGACATGACAGTTCAAGAAAGAGTTAAAAATATAATATTCACTAGTAAGATGAACATCTGAGAGTGAGACCATAATAAATACTGAGTACATTATTCATATATTGTATAGGATGAACCTGTGAGGTCATAAAATGACTAATGTGTTTTTCGAGAAAAGAAAAAAAGGTATTGGAAATAGCGAAATGGTTATATATATTCCAATTCTAACAAAACCACAAAAGTCCCAAAATTAAATACACTATACAAATTATTCATAGTGGGACATTAAATGGACAAATAAGCTGTCCCCACCTACACCCATAACCAATTCAAATTGGTTACCTATCAATTAAATAACCTGAAAATGGATGACTTCTAAACCCCAATAGAAAATGACGTAATACTAGTACAAACATATTTACTATAGTTAACTGGATATATGCTTTTTCAACACGAATATGAGATAACTTTGTCCGATAACTTGTGGGTCTCAACTAATTTCATTAGATATCTATTAGTCTTGTACGTCTTGACTAATTTCATTGGATATTTGCCTTTTACCCGCACAAATACGAGGTAACTTTGTCCGATCAAAAGCTGGCTCTTTTCAAAGACGTTAAGGTAATAGAAGCACCTAAAGGAGAAGCACCAACCTCAATCTCAAAGGAGTCATATCTCATGAACAATTCAACCAACAACAACCTTGAAACCAAAACCACAAAATCTTTTCCTACACATTGCTTGTTATTTATCGACGGGCTTTCATTTTCCGGTCCATTTGACCACAACACATGTTTCAATAATTTCTCCCCTTCTTCTCCAATAAACCGGTCCGCTACAAACTCTTCAGACCGGTCAAAAATCTTCGGGTCCTTAGTTGCAAATGGTTGAAACCCATAAAGTAACTCACCTTCTTTAATCTCAAATGCTCCATCGTGGGATTCAATCACCATATCACGTTTTGCTCTGCCGTATTGTGATGCCACTGGTGGTTCAATACGTAGGGATTCATAAACTACAGATTTCATTAATGGCATGTTTTCCATTGCACCCATTGTGATCTTTCCACCGTTTGATTTAATGCCTGACCGAATCTCTTGAGCTAATTGTGTGTGGAGTTTAACCCCAGCTCGACCAATCCATTTCAACATATTGGGAAAAAATATTTTCATCCCTCCAAAAGAATTGAAACACGTTGCAAATAGCAAATTGTGACAAGCTTCCTCACGTGAAATATTACTTCTTTCAGCTTCATCAAGAATGGATGTTGAGTTCTCGTAGAAGAAATTGTACAATCTTTGGTAGTCTTTTTTCACTAAAGCAGAAGGCAGCCTAAAAGTATGAAGGACAAGATCTTCAAGAACTTTAGGAAGGCCAAGACTTAGCAAAGGATGAAGCTGAAACAACACCCATTTGCCAATTAACTTAGGTCCATCAGCTCCAAGATTGGTGTCTAACGGATTAACTCCGTAAAAAGATCGAGCAAGAAAGTTAAATGCTGCTTGATCATTTGTTGCGTTTAACCCAGCTTTTCCTTTAGTGGCTAAGTCATTTTCTAGAGTCTCAAAAAGCTCGGAATAGCTGTTGTGAAATTCAGGGATTACTTCATTGCGTCGAGATGAAAGGAGAAAGAACATGAGTTTCTTTAATTTGGCATGATTTGGTTCAGAAGGATCAAGATAGGAGAGAACACGGTAACCACCAGTAAGCTCAGTAGAAGGCATAAAAGTGCCGGTGAAAAGATCTTTTTTCTCAACCTTAGAAGTATCAAAAAGGGTTGGGAAACTTTTACCGTCGAGTAAAACAACAACGTTTGGATTGAAGGAAATGAAAGGACCAGGTGGCATGTTGGTTCGAAAAACAGTAGACTGATGTTTCTGAATTCGAGATTTGAAAAACTCATCTCTCCCTTGATTGTAAAAGAAATCAAGTCGGTCCTTCCATGGACCGACTAATGGTAGCCCGTAATCTCCAGGGACTTTTCGGATCGGAAATTTTGTAGGTTTAGATTGGATCGGAGAAGTCCCCGGAGACGAAATGTAAGGTGGCTTTTCAGACACCGAAAATTTAATTGGCCCAAGAGAGGATGAGTACTTGTTACGAGATGATGATGATGATGATATATGTGTGGGGAATTGTAGCTTAAGAGAAGGAAGAGCAAAAGCTGATGATGCCATAACTATAATTGGTTTCGGTTGAAATCAAGAATGAGGCTTTTAACAATCAAAAGGTCGTCGATTGCTACTAAGAAACTAATAGAATGAACTTGAATGAGAATGAGAAATCTATGTGGTTATTCTTGCCTATAAATAAAAGGTGATGTTAAAGGAAAGGTGTTGCTTTTGAGGCTTATTTCATGTGATAGTGATGGATATATATGGCTATGGCCTGTGGGTGGGCTGAATAGCACATAATACATTACGCATAACAAAGGCGTGGGACAATAAAGTATACTGTTTAAAAAGGCTGCACTTTCGTATTGGTTTCTCTAGTGCCTATTTTTGCTTGTATTTCATTCTACTTTGGGATTAGTAAAAATGACAGTTTGGTGTACAAAGGATTTTGCATTCACGCAGAGCTCTAGGAAAAAACCCGCACTCCTTTGAGATATAATGTATACTGTCTACTCTAATACAAGCATTAATGACATGAAAATAATTTTATAATTATTTAAATAGCAATTATAATTTAATTTACACCACCATCTTTGATTCTTCTTCTTCCCTTACAAGTACTAAATTTCCTAATAGTCTGCTGCTTGCTTTTAAGATGGCTGGATTGTTTTTTCATATTCCGTCCACTTTGACATGTGAGTTGTGTCTACTTTTGCAGTTTTGCTAGTTTCCAATCAAGCATCCAATGCGCTAATTCATAGAAATCGTAACCTCTCCTCGTTTAGTGTATTTTCTGAATAAATAATTCGGTCTTGAGAAGGAATTTTTATAGAGATTGTTTCAACAAGGACCGACATTGTAAAAGAAAATTACGAAATCAGTGTAGTCTAGTTGGATTCTAACAGATTATTTAAATGTTTTTTCAAATTATCAATCCAAACTTTTTTAGATTTTAGACAACTACATGTAATAAAAAAACTAATCTCTTTTCACATAAGCGTTGACCTGGACAAACCAAAAAGGAAAACCTTCAATGGAAAAAAAAAATGATAGTGGCTGTCACGTTATAGGCATTTATAGTTTTAAACTTAAGTTCACTTAAAAGTATTAGTTTTAATGTTGCCACGATCGTTTATGATTTCTGTGTCATAACTCATAATTCATATGCGAGTGCTTATTCTCAGTAGAGATTCGCTCAATAATCCGCATGTTTTCTTGTCGAAAGAATTAAAAAGAATGAGAATAAAAAAGAAAACTAGAAGTAGCAATTTTACTCTTGTTCCTTTTTATTTAACTAACGAGTGTACTTCCAATTGAAACAGTTAAAGTTCCACGTGAAAAACCTAAAGATTATGGTCAAATTGAATAGTCTTTGGAGAAAATTATACTAGTAGATTAAGGGTGTGTTTCGCAAGAAGGAAAATGTTTTTGATGAAAAATGAGTAGTTTTATTACTTATTTTTCTTTGTTTGGTTTGTGAGTGTAAAAAATTTTCCGAAAAATATTTTCTATTGTTTGGCCAGAAAGGAGGAAAAATTTTTATGCTACTCTCTTCACCCCCTTCCCCCAAGTCCCCATGTT
>MU726276.1:3224-17164 GCA_026770625.1 Nicotiana glauca | reverse complement strand
TTGTATTAATTGCTTAACTTTTAAATTCGATTCGAAAATATATTCTTTAAAATTTCTAAATAATGAAGGAAAAATCCTGTATTTCAAAAGTGTTAAACGAGATTTAATTTAGTATTTGACTTGGCTGGCCTGACAGCAGTGTCCGGCGCCACCACGACCCTTAGTGGATTTTGGGTCGCGACACGATTCTTCGTTCGATCTAACTATCATTTGTTGACCCCCAAACACGATCCCGGATTAATTATATGAGCTTTTACTCATACTTCAAAGCTCCAAATCACCTTAATTCATTTCATAACATCTACATAGCTCGGAATCAATCCTGCAAGGCATAAAACACACCAATAGTGCAGAACACTAGCGATTAAAGCTCAAACTCAATTAAAGTGCAGTAAATTAGAGTGTAATAAGAGACTAAAATACACAATTATAGCCTATTATCAGTATGCCCATGGGTTGGAAGCCTTTGTAGGTTTGTGAGTCTGACTTTTAACATGGCCAGATCCTTGAATTCACACTGCTTTTTCCACTCATTCTTGCATTAGTTATTTGAGTTTGGTTTGATAATATAGTAGGTCCAAGTATTTGAAGACATTTTAGTGGATATAATCTTTAACATGGTCAGATCCATGAAAGTATAAGCTGAAACAAAAGTCTGTTGGGCAGTAAGAAACCTCTGAGCTGGAATTAAATGCTAGCCTGCAAGAAACGACTTTATAGCTGATATCTTGCAAGTTGAAGTTGGTTCGAAGGATTTTGTAATAGCTGGAAGACTAAAAGTTAGGAAGAAAGTTACTCTTTGCCTTAAAGTTTTCTTTTTATTAGACACGTAGTTGTATTTAGGAGCATATTGTAAATTTATGGACTGTATTAGTAAATGGACCGGTGGAATGTTCTAATTTAAAATTTTGATTATGTTTGACGAATATTTTAGGTTCATAGCAATATTTTGTGCTGAGCATAGCCTATTATTGCAGTTTGAATGTGGCACAATTTGGGCCAGACTTGCAATAAGGCCCAATATGGGAATCACCTAAGCAAGTCTAGGACCAAGTGTTAAGCCCAGCAGTTTGACCCTTAGTTATGGATTTCCCTTCTGAATAACAGCATAAACGCATTTTTCTTTGTCTTGCAAATCATGCGTATTTCACTCTCAAAACTGGAGTTGTACTCTGATTCTCCTTTCATAAAAGTTAATTGATTTATAACCTGTGGCAAAAAATGTGTATATTATGTAAGTTTTGCCTAATATGTAAAGGTAGATATACCCAGCTAATAAATATTCTCGACCGTGCCCGCCTAACATTAGCTCAATGTGAGCCAGCCTTGGTTTCAAATTGGACTTGGAAAGGGCCCTTGAGTTCCTTACTTCTGGGCCAAATTCTAAGCCCAATATAGCTTTAATGCTGATTGTTTCCTGGCCAAATAATTAATGGGCTACCGCTGGCCAAATTTCCATGTCAAAACATGATTAAAGTCTCAATACCTATACCCCAAAGCATGTATATAATTAATAGCTTTTTATTGAATTTCAAATATGATATAAATAGGAGCATCCTTAGTTTGCTTTAGTGAAACATAAATCTTTTAAAATAAATCGAGGCGTACCTTTCATAATTGAATCACCTAATCTATGGCCCTCACATTAATATAATAACTTAGTGTAGAAAACACTTTGAATACTGGTAGTTTTCTTTAGGTGCGTTTATAATAAAATCATCACAGCTACAGGTACGGTTCCTATGACGTAGTTGTGTTACCTAATTTCCTAACCCGGGGGTATATTTATGTGACCCGGCCACCACAACTTCTAGTAACGTTAATAAATTAAACATGCGGTAGATCATGAGTACGGTTCCCGTGACCCGATTCACAATGTGTATCAAACAAACAAGTGTACGACATTCATAACTTATTCCAGAATAATTTCATAAATAGTTAAAAGTGGTTTAAAAGTTTAAAAATGCAAAATAGGTTTATAATGTATTGTAAATCCGATAATAGGCCAATTATTAAATTTTTAAGCGACCGTGCTAGAATCACGGAACCCGAGAATGCCTAACACCCTCTCCCGGATTAACAGAATTCCTTATCTAGAATTTCTAGTTCGCATATTCTTAAATAAAGTCGAATATTTCCTCAATTTGAGATTTAAAATAAACCGGTGACTTGGGATACAATAATAAATATCCCAAGTGGTGACTCTGAAAAATAAATAAAATAATCCCATTTTGATTTATGTCACTTTTATTGGAAAAACTCACTTATACACCCTCTCGGATGGTAAAAAAGAGGTGTGACAGCTCTAGCGACTCTGCTGGGGATCAAAACCTAGAACTTCCGGTTCAAGGTTCAAGAATTGGAGCTTAGAATAACTTTTATAATTGGCTTTTACTTATTATTTGATTGTTTATTACATGTTTGGCCTAATGTGCTAAATGCCGCTTTTTACCGCTTTGATATTATTTGAACTGTATATAAATTGCTACGAAACCCTTCTCTTCTCATCTTGGGGGAAGTGCACGCTGGCGTGACTTCTTTTCTGTTATTGTCATACNAGTGAGACTAAGATAATGCTAGACCTTGTGGAGTCTTGTGAATTCTAATTCCTAAGTCACGTCAGCAACTCCTAAATCTTTCATGTCGAAATTGCTAGCCAACATGCGCTTTGTAGCATTTATATCTGCCATATTTTTTCTCATTATCAACATGTCATCAACATATAAACAAACAATGTCTTCATGACTAGGAGTGTTTTTAATGTAAACACATTTGTCACACTCGTTGATTTTAAATCCATTTGCCAACATTGTTTGGTCAAATTTTGCATGCCATTATTTGGGTGCTTGTTTAAGTCCATAAAGAGACTTAACAAGTTTGCACAATTTCTTTTCTTTACCAGGAACTACAAAACCCTCAGGTTGTTCCATGTAATATCTTCCTCCATATCTCCATTTAAGAAAGTTGTTTTAACATCCATTTGATGGATTTCAAGTCCATACACGGTTGCTAGTGCCACTAACACCCTAATAGATGTTATCCTTATTACTGGCGAGTAAGTGTCAAAGTAATCAAGGCCTTACTTTTGTCTATAACATTTGACAATAAGTTTGCCTTATATTTATCAATAGTTCCATCAGCTTTAATTTTTCGTTTAACGATCAATTTCGAACCTAAAGGCTTATTTCCCGGAGGAAGATCAACCAATTTCCATGTATGGTTATCAAAAATTGATCGAATCTCACTATTGACTGCCTCTTTCCAAAACTCTGGATCAAAAGACGACATAGCTTCTTTAAAAGTTTGAGGCTCATTTTCAAGCAATAATGCCACAAAATCTGGTCTAAAAGGACGTTTGTTATGCCTTGGATCTTATATACTTGGAGTATTATCCTTTGTTTCTTCCCGAGGTCGTTTAGGTCTTTCACTTAATGACTAGCATTTAGTTTTATACGGATAGATGCTTCCAAGGAATTCAACATTATCTAATTCCATCACCGTATTAACATAAATCTCGGGATTATCGAATTTATGAACCAAAAACAAACATACTTTACTGTTTGTAGCATATCCAAATGCAATCTACTATTTTTTGTCGATTTTAACCCTTTTAGGTAAAGGAACTTGTACATTTGCTAGACACCCCCACACTTTGAAATATTTTAAGTTAGGTTTTCTTCTTTTCCATTTTTCATATGGAATAGATTAAGTTTTGCTGTGGGGTACTCTTTTGAGTATTCAGTTAGCGGTAAGTGTCGACGCCCCCGTTCCCCCCCCCCGGGTCTCGAGTTGTCCGCTCGAGTACACCAAGTATAGAACACTACACCCAGGTTTTGAACCTAGAATAACTCAGCCTCATGCCCGATCCCTAGTAGGAACGCTTGTTTGTATCATGTGCATTTGACTTTGGAGACTCAACACAGGGGTTGAATCCGTCTAGGACAGGTGTACTCAGAAACCAAAGACCATCCTAATGCATTTTTACGTGCTACTTGTACAAATTTGCTTCGGTTTGCATGTTGACCGGTTTCTAGAATAGGGAGAAAAATTGGAAAAAAATCAAATCGAGGTATGAGAGATATAATTACCCACTTTTAAAAAATATAGTGGCAAAATATATCGAAACTCTGCCGAAATTTTGAAAAAAAAAAGAGAGAGAAGAAAAGAAAGAGAAAGAAAGGAAAATTGTTTCAAAATACTTCATGTTTTCTGTTGCGTAAAAACTGACTGAACTACGCGAGTGTGATTCTCACCAGATGTGCGATACGTAGGCAACCCTCATCAGGTCCAGCCCCGCTCTTTCAGAAAATAACCCAAAAATTTGAAAATGTCGTCATTTGTTATCGTAAATAAAGTGTGTGATGCCGTTTTTGTCTAAATAAGTCGAACGTCACGACGGGGCACCATAAGGACATTTTTGCAAGAACAGCCACCGATGGTTTCTTTGCTAATTTTTGGCCACCGAGCAAACACAACCCTAAAATCTTCCTTTTGAAGTGTTGAAGGGCCGTATTTGCAAAAGTTGTCGTGTTTATTTAAGTTTTGCAAAATGACTTCTTTTTATCAGCTTTAATAAAATTCATTTTGTTTAAAACCAAACACCTTAATCTAAATGTGCAAAATGAGCACAAGTCAAAACTTAAAAATGAAGGTTATGACCAAGATCCGGTTAGCACTACATGTGTGGTAGGAAGATTTGGTAAGCTAGGACGCGACATGGTCAACCATTACTTGGGGGCTCTCATGGGATTGTTAAAGATCAAGCCTAGGGGGGACATAATAAAAGCACTAGTGACATTTTGGGACCCAGCTCACAATGTTCTGCATTTCTCGAACTTCGAACTCACACCTACTTTGAAAGAGATAGCGAGCTATGTTGGGAGTATCGAGGAACAAAGACATAAATATCTGGTTTCTCCAAGGGTCGTCACCCCTCACAAGTTTCTGGATTTGCTAAAAGTTAGTAGGCAGGTCCAGTATGCAAATTTGGCAAGTGGGTTTTCCACTCTACACATCATATACCAGTGGTACGGATATATAGGGGGGTTTGAAAACCCGAAAAGCAAAATCTATAGTGAAGGGAACCGACCAAAGTGGGAAGAACATAGATGTTTCTCTTTCATGGTGGCATTTCTTGGTCTTTCAGTGTTTCCCATGAAGCACGGGAATATAGATGTCCGGGTAGCCGGGGTCATCAATACTTTGATTACCAATGCCAAAAGCACCCTCGCACCTATGATAGTATCAGAAATATTTTGAGCTCTCATAGCCTTCAAAGATGGGGTAGATTTTTTGGAAGGGTGCATTTTGTTACTACAAATGTGGATGATTGAGCATCTGTGTCATTGTCCTCGGTATATAAATTACAGATCTACACGGAAAAGCTGCATAGAGGAGTTTGATACAGGGGTCAATGGGTTCAAGATGCTGGAAGGGTTCGTAGATTGGGTATCCTGCCTCCGCTCCATAACTGCTGATCAGATAGAGTGGAATTTGGTTGGATTCCTATTAATGAGATCGTATACATGACTGCCACCGGTCATCACTTCCTCCTAATGTGTCTCAAAAGTATCCAGCCTTATGCCCCGTACCGGGTTTTGATATAGTTATGAAGATGCCAAATAGTCCCCAAGGACGAAGACCTTAGCATACATGCAGTTGAGATCTGATCTGATGGCCAATTTAATAAAGCACTAGTTCGCCAGATCTGGAGTGAGTACCAATATTTGACGGCAAACACCCGGGTTCGTGATTTATCCAAGGGCGAAGTCTCGTCCGGTTACATCGCTTGGTATAAAAGGAATGTAGAGTTTGGAAGACAGCTAAGAGGCCCCACCTCCAAGAATTTGTTAAAGCTTCACAAGAATAATGGGATTGGCTGACCAAAGAAAATGAATATAGATCTACCATAAGAAAGTTGCAAGGGCAAATATGGGATCTTAAATTTGATAGTGGTTTACAAGCCGCTGCAGATGAGGGTGAAAAGAAGAAGTTAGCCCAAGAAAATGAAATTTTCCAAGCCAGATTCAAATAATGAAGATAGCTGCTGAGAATCCGGAAAGGAGCCAAACAGATGAAAGACTTATAAACGATCTTAGGAGGAAAGTATGTGAGTGTGGGAATGATTTGAAAAAATCTGAAGGTAGTCTAGCAAGAGCCCGGACACAGTTGGCAAAGAACGCAGAAGGACAGGCAGAGTTTGTTCGGCAATTAAAAGGGAAATATGATATAGAAGTCACAAATCTGAAGCAAGAGCTAGCTACCCTCGAGAATGAAATGGCAGAGAGGGAACATTTTTATACACTGATGTCTCGACTGGAAGAGGACACGCGATAGTTTCAGGGGCAAAGCCATCATGACACCCAAGTTCTGGAAGCTAGGACTCAACAAATAGGATGCCTCCTCCAAGAGAAAGGCATCATTAGGGAAAGGGTTAGAGCAATTGCTGACTACATCATCATGAAATTCCATGAGCGTGAGGATATGATTCGATCAACCTTCTTCGCCGCAGTGATAAATTTTGTTCGCTGGATAATGGATGACCTAGATCGTCTTCAATGAGATCTTGCACGTAGGCCTGCGGCGAGACCGACTGATGTCTCGCGAGCCCCTAGAGTAGTTTGGAAGCACTTATGTATTCTTGATTTTTCTTTTCGAGTTTATATTTCATTTTCCTTTTAAAGTCTGTCCTGAGTCTGTTTTTGTTTTTCATTCCTTAGGTATTTATGATGGAGTCATTGTAATAAAGAAAATTAGAAGTTTTTATGTTAATGAAAATTTGAAAAAAAAACCCGAAATTGTTTCTTTCTTTTATTTTATATTTATCCCTTGAACTATGTGATGATCTGATTCACGCGGCGTCGTGATACGTAGATAATACCATTGGATCCGGTCATGGTTTTAAATAACGCAAATAAGAGAGAAAACAAGAATAAGAGAGAAAACAATGCAAGAGAAAAAGTTCAAAGAAAAGAGAGAAAATAATGAAAAGTGCCAAAAAGAAAAGAAAAATACAAAAAACTGGGAGATAACAAAAGCTAGGATAAGACACACAACCGTTGCAAAATATGTAGAAAAATATTTAACTGTCTAGGTGCATTGCGTTCCCCAACATGTGATTCCCTATGTGTTAATTTCCTCAAGCTAACCGGTTTGCTGTGTATGTTGTTGAGACCAGGTTTTGTTTTTAAGGTGGTTGGTTTTGTGGTAACCTTGATTCACACCCTTACTTTACAAGATCCAAGGTAAGTGTCGAAATGTCATCAGAGAGTCATCGACCAACAATTCCCATCCCAGAGGACAGCCGTTTGTCGGTTATCCCAACGTTAGAGTCAACAACTGCTGAAAAGAATAAGGCATTGCGCCTCCGCATGTTGGAAATGTGGGAAGCTTGGTCTAATGGTAGAGAGTCGTCTAGTACAAGACCTGGTTTTCCCAAATTGATTCCCAAAACAAGTGGAAGTTCTAACATCCCAATAAATTACCCGACCACCCCATTTCGATATCCTACCATCTCAGCCTACTTTGCGGGAACTCCTTTTGAGGTTTGCCCCCGGCACTGATTCGAGAGTGGCTTCTAACATATTCACTACACTACCAACCTCGGCCACGGCACATCCAACATTACCTAGGCTAAGTTTTGAGTCATCATCCTTTACTTTCCAAATACAACCATTCCCATCGGACACGGCTCATGTCACCATAAACTCCTACCCTCAACAGCCTCGGTATGAGTTTACCACGGGACAAGAGAGAACTGTAAAGAATCCTGAGCAAGAGGAGATCACTCGGAAAATGAAAAGTATGGAACAAAGACTCAATAACATACAAGGCCTAAGTGGCCAGAAGAGTGTATCTTACACTGACTTGTACATGTTCCTGCACGTTCATCTTTCCATCAGTTTCAAAACTCCCAAGTTTGAAAAGTATGACGGACACGGGGACCCCATAGCCCACATGAAGACGTATTGCAATCAGTTAAGAGGAGCGGGAGAAAAAGAAGAACTCTTAATGGCTTACTTCGGGGAGAGTTTAGTCGGAATTACATCTGAATGGTATATGGACCAAGACATCTCCCGCTGGCACATATGGGACGACTTGGCCCGAGACGTTTTTAGACAATTCCTATACAACATGGACATAGCTCCATATAGAAACTCTTTGTCTAATTTCAAAAAGAAGTCTTCAGAGAGCTTCAGAGATTATGCTGTCAAGTGGCGCGAGCAAGCTGCGAGGGTGAAACCCCCAATGGATGAGACCAAGATAGCCAGTGTCTTCCTACAAGCCCAATAGGCTGATTACTTCCAGAATATGATGTCCGCTATGGGAAAGCCATTTGCTAAGGCTATCAAAATTGGGGAGATGGTCAAAGATGGTTTGAAAACGGGTCGCATCCTGAGCCAGTCGGCTATAAGAGATACTTCTCAAGCAATCCAGAGCAGGTCGGGGGTGTAGCAAACCGAAAGAATAAATAAGATGTGGCAATGATGGCCTCAAGTCTGAGAAACCCCCATCAACCCCGAGGTTACTTCAATTCCTCTTCAAATACCCCGCAACATTTACCCTCACCAAGATGCGGCTTATGCCATAACTCGTCAATCTTATGTGGTGATGAATGCCCGGTCATACGCTCGGCCACAACAACAGTATAACAAAAATCGAGTTCCACCTCCTAGAAATAACCCTCCTCACCAAGCTCCGTATAATCCCTGTCCCCCATAGAATAAGTTTCCATATAACGCCCATGCTCGTGAGCCACCTAGAAAAACCAACTTCACGCCCATCGGGAATCATACTCTAGCCTCTTTCAAAAGCTAGTCCAAATAGGTTTGTTGCAGCCCGTACCTCCGAATAGGAAAAACCCAGAGTCACCCTCCTACCGACCCGGTACCCGATGTGCTTATAATTTAGGGAAAGAAGGGCACGACACCGAGGACTGCTGGACCCTTAAAATGGTAGTCGAAAGTCTAATAGAGAAAATGCAGGTAGTGTTAAGATATGAATAAGTCCCCAATATGTCCAATAACCCATCGCTAGGTCACAACAACGGGTCAGTTATTGGGATAATTTGTGAGGATATGAGTTGGACCTAGCTTTGAAAGTTATCATTGATATCACTGATGTTAAAATGTACCAAAGAGGACTTATGTGGCATGGGGGGCGGTAATTTCATCCAGGATGAATGAGCCTGTAGTTATCAACCGTGCACCACAGATGCCCATGAAGGACCCATTGCAGTCCCCTGGAACTACAGCAAAGCAGTGGTCACCTACAGGGGAAAAGAAATCATATGTGAAGTTAATAAAATAAACCGGTATGCGAAGTACCTCAACTTAGAGGAATTGAACAAAACCAAATAGAAGCATTTTCCGCTTAAAAATCCAGTCAGTGCTGAGGAGGCAGAGAAATTCTTCCGAAAGATGAAAACCTCAGACTACGATGTAATTGACCAACTCTGTAAGTGTTGCTCTCCGATCTCACTCTTGTCTCTACTGATAAGTTCGAATGAGCATAAACAATTATTGATAAAGACCCTTATTGAGGCATATGTTCCGATCGAGACCACTGTTAAGCAATTGGAAATAATTTTGGAATGATTTTCTGAAGTCAATCAGATCTCATTCAGCTAAAATGACTTCCCTCTAGAAGGAGATTCCAACAACAAAGCTCTTCATTTAACCGTTAAGTGTGAAGGATACTACGTGAAGAGTGTTATGTTGGATGGCGGATCTGGGGTTGACATCTGCCCTCTCTCGACCTTACAAAGAATTGAACTAGGACTGAAAGAATTAGGCCCAACTATGTTTGCGTACGTGATTTTGATGGCGTCAAGAAAGATACAATTAGGGAGATTGATTTGATCCTAACCATTAGTCCTGTGAATTTTGAAGTAACATTTCGGGTTTGGACATGGACACATCCTACAATTTTCTCCTAGGAAGGCCTTGGATCCATGATGTAGGAGTCATACCTTCTACTCTCAAGTATGAACAAGAAAACCAAGAAATCATGGTCTATGGAGAAGACAAACAATCAGTTTACAGGGACCCACCAGTTCCATGTCTAGAGGCTAAGGAAGGTAGCGAGCATATAGTCTACCAAGCTTTTGAGATTGTGGTCGCAGATCAGTGTGAGGAAGGAACCCCGTGCCCTCAACCCTTTTTTGGCAAATACGTCAATCATGGTCGCTATGATCAAGCACGGATACAAACCTGGGAAATGGCACGGGGTATCTTTGCAACGCATCGCAGAGCCCATCACTCTAACTGCGAGTGAGAAATTCTTCACTGTGGGTTTCCAATCCACATAAGCTAATGTGACATGGGCTAATGAATGAAAGAATAATGGGTGGGTCTTGCCTCATCCAGTCCCTCATCTCTCCAAAATGTTCGTCAAGCCAAGATACATAGAGGAAGAAGATGAGGCCTTCACGGCCAAAGAAATTGAGGACATATGTGGAGCAATGATGCAAATATTATATGAGTCTCACATGGTCCAGCCGGGTGAAGGCTCGAGCACTGGTGAGATGCAATATATGGTGCCCGATGCCAAGCTTCAAAATTGGAAGGCTACTCCATTCCTAGTCATGCGGGAATCCGGTAGTTCAGTCTTGCCATCTTTTCTGCATTCCGTGTTATTTCAAGGTGTAACCCAAATGTCTTTAGTTTATTGTATTTAACATTCCAATGTAAACCCTTCTATATTCAAATTCAATGAAATGAAACCAATATTTCATCGTCTATGAATCTCTTTCTTTGTTCTTTCTGATTTTTGTTATTTCTTCTTTCAGTTCTAATAATGCGGACTTAAATAATATGACATGATTGCGAACTTCATGCACAGATCCTAACACACTGTCTAACTGTGAAATAATGAACCAAGAACCAAAATACAATAAAGATGAGGCTTTTAGGGGAATAAACGGAGAACTGGAATAATTTGAGAATAAGCCTAAGCCAAACTTAAATGAAACTGAGCTAGTTAATTTGGGTAGTTTGGAAGAGGTCCAGGAAACCATGATAAACATTCACAGTGATGAAAGAACTAGGGATGCGTTGATCCAACCTTTGTTCGAATTCAAAGACGTGTTTGCATATTCCTATGATGATATTCCAGGACTGAGTATTGATTTAGTGGTGCATAAATTGCCAACTTACCCTGATTATTTCCCTATCAAAAAAAACAAAGAAAGTTTAAAACTCACATCAGTGACAATATCAAAGAAGAAGTTACCAAACAGTTAAAAGCAGGTGTGATCTGAGTGGTCTGATACACCACTTGGTTGGCTAATGTGGTCCCAGTGCCAAAGAAAGATGGAAAAACCTGAGTGTGTGTTGACTATTGGGATCTGAACAAAGCAAGCCCCAAGGACAATATCCCATTACCAAACATCCACATCCTTATTGATAAATGTGCCAAACATGAGGTATAGTCTTTGTGGATTGTTATGATGGGCATCATTAGGTCTTGATGGATGAAAAAGATGCAGAAAACATGGATTTTACCACACCTTAGGGTACTTATTGTTACTGGGTCATGCATTTTGGTTTGACGAATGCCGCGGAAAATTACATGAGACTTATGACTGCTATCTTTCAGGACATGATGCACCAGGAAATTGAGGTGTATATGGATGATGTGATCATTAAATCAAGAACGCAGGATGATTATGTGCGGGATCTGAGAATGTATGACTTGAAATTAAATCCATATAAATGTGCATTTGGAGTACCATCTGGTAAACTTTTGGGGTTTATAGTTGGTCGGAGAGGCATCAAGTTAGATCCAACAAAGATAAAGTCTATTCGGGATTTGCCTCCTCCGAGAACCAAGAAAGAGATTATGAGTCTTCTGGGTAGGTTGAATTACGCTAGCGGGTTCATTGCTCAGTTGACCTCCACATGTGAGCCCATATTTAAGTTGTTGAAGAAAGATACGACAATTAGATAGACAGATGAGTGTCAGGAAGCTATCGACAAAATCAAAGAATATCTGTCGAATCCGCCAGTGTTGGTTCCACCTGAGCCTAGAAGGCCTTTATTTTTGTATTTGATAGTATTGGAGAATTCTTTTGGATGTGTTCTTGGGAAACATGATGTGACCGGGAAAAAAGAACAAGTCATATACTACTTGAGCAAGAAGTTCACTAGTTGTGAAGCCAAGTACACTTTGTTGGAAAGAACTTGCTGCGCTTTAACCTAGGTTGCTTAGAAGCTTAGGTATTACTTGTTGTCTTACACCACCTATCTCATCACCAGACTGGATCCTTTGAAGTACATATTCCAAAAGTCAATGCCCAAGGGAAGGTTAACAAAATGGAAAATCTTTCTCATCGAGCTTCACATAGTCTATGTTACCCACACGACAATGAAAGCTCAAGCCTTGGCTGATCACCTAGGTGAAAATCCTGCTGATAATGAATATCAGCCTTTGAGTACTTACTTTCCGGATGAGGAAGTAAATTCAATTAAGGTAATTCCAGAAGACACTAATGGTTGAAAAATGTTCTTCGATGGAGCTGTGAATGCAAGATGTGTCGGGATTGGAGAAATTTTGATTTCACCCAATAGTTAGCACTATCCGGCCATAACCCGACTTCGATTTTGTAGCATGAACAACACTGTCGAGTAAAAAGCCTGCATTACGGGCATGAACATGACAATCGATCAGGATGTGGAAGAATTCTTAATATTGGGAGGATCTGACTTGATTATTCAGCAAGCTCAAGGTGAATGGGAAACTCGGGATATCAAGCGTATTCCATGCAGGCAACATGTGGAAGATTTTAGCAAGTGGTTCAAATCCGTCGAGTTCGGGTGCATTCCTCGATTTCACAATGAGTTAGCCGATGCACTAGCTACTTTGGCCTCAATGTTGCCGTATCCAGGAAATGTCCACATTGACCCATTGGAAATCCAAAATCGAGAAAGACATGGTTATTGCAATACAATTGAGATGGAACTAGATGTTCAGCCATGGTATCATGATATCAAGAGATTTTTTAAACCAAAGGAATATCCTGAGCAAGCCAGTAAAAGCCAAAAGAGAACCATTAGAAGGCTCGCTAGCAGTTTCTTCTTGAGCAGAGAAGTCTTGTACAAAAGAACTACATATCTGAACCTTTTAAGATGTGTGGATGCCCAAGAGGCCGGAAGAATCATGAGGTGCAATCAGGAGTACGCGGACCCCATATGAACGGATATGTCCTTGCAAACAAAATCCTTTGGGCATATTATTATTGGATGACTATGGAAAATGATTGCTTCAGTTTTGTCCAAAAGTGTCATCAAGGATTTTTAACTTGAAGCCCAAAAATCCCAAATTACCCAAGCCAGAAACATTGAACTCATAACCATTTTTCATTTGAACTAACATAATCCCTACCCCAATAAAATAAAGCTATGACCTAGGACCTAGAGGGAGCTAAGACAAAAAACATTCCAACGCCCCAAAGGAGATCAGCGGCACCCCCAGCCGTTCCCCTCATACAAAATAAAACCAATTAGCCAAAAAATATATACACAGAGCATCATTTTTCTCTAAGAAAAAGTCGAATCGAGACAAAAACGATCAATACAAGCAATCTTATCATCTCTCTTTTCCTGGTTTCTTTGACTATTTTCTAGAAGGAGAAACTGGACTCCTTTTCTAAAAACAATAAGATCAAAACACCACCCTTTTGGTTTTGGGTGAAGTTTTGTTCCGATAATAAAGAGCCTAATAACGGTGGGACTATTATTCATCGTCAAAATACTTTGTTCATCGTCAAAAACCAGTTCGGAACCAATAAAAAGCGACCCCAAGTCCAGCAGTTGAGTAATAAAAGCGGAATAATAATGTAGCACCGAGATACGGTAATTAACAAAAAGAGTAACAATGACACCAAAATTTTACGTGGAAAACCCTTTTGAATAAGGGAAAAAACCACGGCCCCGAGAGGA
>MU726275.1:130162-163852 GCA_026770625.1 Nicotiana glauca | reverse complement strand
GAAGTCTATGGTTTAAATAGGGTTTAGGTCTAAAAAAATCCCGTTTTTACACTTTGGTCCCTTAACTTTTCGGCGCCTGCCTCGGTTCTGCCGCGGTCGCGGTGGAACCGCGGCAGAACAGTGCCACTGGTTCTTCAATCTTCTGCAGCAGCTTTTCACCGCGGTTCTACCGCGGTCGCGGTGGAACAGTACTTTCAGCACTAAAGGGCTGGTACGATGTGACTTCAATGGGAATTTGCATTTTGGCCTCTTTTCTCCAGTATTGACTCCAAAATAGCTCCTTAGCCTTCCTTAGCCATTTATTACCTATAAATCATGAAAAACACTAATAAGAGCATTTTGTTATCATATATATCATCAAAACAACATAAGAATGTGATTATTCAAGGTGTGATTATAGTCAAATTCACCTATTATCAGTAAGAATGGGTATAAAACATGCACAATTCATAGTTATCAACCGACAAGTCTGAAATTACGAGGCAGACCTACTCGAGCCCTCAAAACACTCAAAACAACGCTAAATCTAGGAATCGAACCCCAAAACCAATTGAACCAAATCATTGAACTTCAAGTTCTTAATTTTCTTCCAACGGGTCAAAACGCCCTTAAATTACTCAGATTGACACCAAATTTCACGGGTAGGTCTTAACTTATATTTCGGACCTGTACCATATTTCGGAATCAAAATACGATTCCGATACCTAGGAAAACAATGATTTCTTAGTTTATTTAAATCTTTAAAACTTTAATTTAACAATTTCACAGAAAAATTCATTACTCGGGCTAGGGACCTCAGAATTCGATTCCGGGCATACGCCCACGTATCATATTTTTCCACGGACCCTCCAAGATCATCAAATGACGAATCCGGGTCCGTTTCCCAAGAAATTTGACCGAAGTCAAACTTGGCCTTTTTAGAGAAACTTAAAGAAGCAATTGGACTTATTCTTACTCAAAACTCTTCCAATTTCCGAACCACCCGTCCCCGCAAGTCATAAATTAGTTAAAGCAAGTGAGGGAAGTTTTATTTAAGGGAACGGGGTTCTAAAATACAAAATGACCAGTCGGGTCGTTACACTCACTATTTTTCTCAGTAGGTTGAAGCGGGTCCTTACCAGAAGATCAGCGAACGTGAATTGGTAGATTTCTTATGGGAGAATATAATTTGAAAATCTAGGATACCAAAAGAGATAGCCTGCGACAGCAGGCCGCAATTTATAGACGCAAAGGTCACAAAGGTCACTATACAAAATCTCAAAAAGAGATTGGAAACACCTAAAGGTAAATGGCCCGAAGAGCTGCGAGGAGTAATATGGGCATATCGAACAATGACCAAATTGAACATGGGGGAGATTCCTTTCTCTCTTGCGTACAGAGGAGAAGCCTTGATCTCGGTGGAGGTAGGACAGCCTATCCGTAGATATTTTTGAGCGAACGAAGAAACAAACAATGAAGAAATGTTGCTCAATTTGGAGTTGCTCGATGAACGTAGGGACTTGCAGCTCAAAATCAGAGAATAGAAAGATATCACAAACGAAGATCCAACCTCCGTTATTTCAAAGTAGGATACTTGGTTTTAATGAAAGTAACTCCAAACACTCGGGAGCTCAATAAGGGAAATTTGGATCCAACATGGGAAGGCCCCTATCGGATTTCAGCTGTCACTGGGAAAGGGTCATACGATATAGAAAATCAAGATGGAGAAAAGTTGCCAAGCAACTAGTATAGGGCACACCTCAAGAGATACGATTATTGATAAACCTCGCCTATACTGAAAGTATACTCTGCACTCCTTTTCTCTTCGCCCAGTTTTTGTCCCAATTAGGTTTCTGGCAAGGTTTTTAATGGGGCAAAATTGGAACATACTACGAGGGAAACTTCTGTAGCAGAAATAAAATCTTTAAAATGACAAGGGACACAAGCAAAGAATCTACTACGGAACGGTTAGATAGTCTTTTGCTCGATAACAAAGTTCCTACCGGGAAGTAAAGTTTGTTGTCGAGCAAAGATTACCTAACCGTTCACAAGTGTAAGCTACTAGGGTATTTTTAGATAATCTTTAGCTTGATGGCATAAATTCCTAAGGACAAGTGAAGTTTTCTATGAACTAAAGATTATCTAGCAATTTACTAGTGGAATCCTCATAGATGCAAAAAACTTCCAGTGTTCAAATATGCATACTTTGCATTTGAATACTAGGGGAGGGGTAATATGAGGATATGGAAACAATGCCTTCCATATCGATCGAAATACGAAAGCCAAAAACATAGTTGTATCATCAGGACTGGGGACTATGCGGCCAACCCGTAGAAACAAATTGTACAAGTTAGCCACAAGAAATGGCAATTTTTTTTATCACAACGAATGTTTATGTACTTTTGAAAATAGAAGGAATAAAGCAAAGTCATTTTTACTTATATCTTGTTTCTTGTCTGAACGTTGAATTGATTTTTTCATTTGAAAGTTAAATAAGTACTTCAAATGTTAGTATCGTAATAAATATGAGATGTCCTCTTCAAGAGCATCGTAAACATAAGAGAGCCCACTCTTATAAAACCCTCACGTTAAAGGGTTGTTTTTGGAAGAACTTATGCCAAAAATCCAAAAAATACTGGGGAAAAATACACTCAAAGCCTCGCATATCTCGGTGCGGAAAAGTTGCAAGAATACTTAAACAAAAAGGACGTAAAAGGAAAAACTTGTGCAATACTTAAACAAAAAATATGCAAAGAGTAAAACTAGCACAATACTTGAACGAAAATATGCTTCTATTCATTATAAATGTGCCAAATACCACAAGTACAAAAGTATGAGAAAGTAAAGAAAGTAAAAAAAATAAGCTACTGCATCTCCGGAACCCGAGCATACTTCGCCTCGGCAGCAGTGACTTTTTTAGTTTTGGAGTTTAAGGCTTCCACCTAATTATTCAATCTTTCTGTAGAGGCAGCTTCACGATTGGATGCAGCAAGAACGACATTATAGACTTCAACCCACTTGGCCCTACTTTCTTCAAATTGTGCCCTTAACAGGGCAAACTCTTGTCTAAGGGTCAATACTTCTTGCTCGCTTTGTTGCAATCGAGCCTCCAACTCAATGGCCTCAGTAGCTCTGCTTCCAATTTTAAAAGGCGAGCAATAGTCTATTCTCGCACAGCCAAAAGTTTATTCTGCTCGGAGTAAGTTCCTCCTTATCATGAATCAGCCTTTGAAGCCCCTCGGAAGCAAGGAAGTTGGCCTACAAAACAAAATGCAAACTCAAAACCTTACCATAACCAAGATAGAATAAACAATAGAGGAAACAAAGGCCATATCATCAATGTGTTGTGAATGGCATTGTCCAACAAACACTCGCCCAAGAGAGTTTGTATTTTATCTTTATCTCTTTTTGAAGCCAGCGGCTTTAGATAATTATAAAGTTCCACTGACTGGGATAACAGATGGCATTCGGTAGAGACCGAGAGGGTGACACCCCTCCTCCTTTGGGGATCTTCGGAGAGGGCAGCATAATTTTGTCCCAAACTCCCATGAACCAAGGGATGGGGAAGAGGAACATTCTCTTCTCGATCAAACACAACTGGTGGAGATGATGTAGCAGTTGCTGGTGGTGAAGGCAGTGTTGGTAAAAAATGAAATAAAGTTGATGGCATTGTAGGCTAAGAAGCAGCTGCGGCAAATGCAGTCCTGGTTGTTGGTTGCTCATCAACCGAAGACGGAAGGGACCCGGTACTCAGCCTCATTATATCGGGCACAATGATTAGGACTCGGAAATGGGAGTTAAAATTTTTCACCATATCATACTCCCCCTAGAGTGGCAAGACATCGTCCTCGGTTGATGTAACTAACTCAACAAATTAAGCATTCTGTTGAGTTGATAAAAGTCATCGTCTTCTGTGTAGAGAAGCCCTCTCATCACTGGCTCCTCCATCATCATTGATCACCACGGTGTCTATGGCCGGCTCACGCATGGTGCTCGTCACCACAACATCCGTAGATATTACGAGTACGGTCCTACAATTCTGGAAAGGGTGGATTCGTGGTCAGAATGATGTCCCTGCTGGCAATTGTACCGAACCGTCCCATCTTACTTGTGCAATGCATACCTGGTAACGGATGCATAACTCCACGATAACAGAGTCAAGAACCCCACTCAAAAAATAGCCCCAAAGTGAAAGGATACGTATAAAAATACGTGAAACCCTTATTGGGTAATGTTATCCGCTCTGCCAGGTCAGGAATGATGATGTTTAAGTCTTGACAGTAGCAGTCTTCCTCCACAGCAGGAATGCTGGAAGGATAGATAGAAGAAGGATACACACCAACAGCCCATATGCAGGGATTGATAGAAGGGTACTTCTCTTCAAAGTCCTTGGTTGTGACATGGCTACTTGGGATGATGGTCCACACCGTAGGAGGAGCAGCATCATCAGCTTTACCTTTATTCTTTGAGGAACTAGGTTTTTTAGAAGAAGAAGCCATTTTAATCAAAAGGGAAGAAGAGGTTTTCTCTGAAGAAGAAGGTTAGAGAAAGTTGAAGACAAACACGAGTTGAATAAAGAGAGTTTGGAAATTATGAAGTGTAAATGAAGAAGTTTGATGCGTATAAGTAAAGGAATATGCAGCTAAAATTGTGGCCATAATTAAATCGATGACTGGCAAGAATGGTGTTGAATCATGGGATAACGCTTGTTTAGGGCATTAAATGCGAAGAGACGTGCGTCTAATCAAACATCAAAAACTTTTCAGAGGGGATCAGAGAATTTTCCGTCAAAAAAGGTATCTTTACCAATTTTTCGGTGACACAAAGTTATGCCACCAGAAAGTAGAGAGGCTATCTATATTGGGTAAAATGTGTTCATATTTTATGATCGCATGAGAAAGCGACACGTGGAGCAGAAGATAGAAGGCAGCCGGGCCCGAAGGCAATAATTTCGCTTATTATTGGAGAGAATGATATTCAACAACAACAACAACAACAACCCAGTATAATCCCACAAGTGGGGTCTGGGGAGGGTAATATGTATACAGATTTTATCCCTACCCCGAGGGGCAGAGAGGCTGTTTCCAGGAGGCCCTCGATTCAAGACAGTAACAAAAGACGATATATTAGTACTATCAATAGGCTCATACTAAAATAACATAAAATACATAACATAACATAAAATAACAGAATAACAGCAATATAAGAAATACGAAAAAGATGGAAGGTATACTAATATCCAACCTGCATCAGTAGCTGATATCTGTCGCCCGGTAATATCTAATGAAGAATATTCTACAACATTAGGTGCATGGTCCATTACAGATAATATGGCATTCACTGCATATCGTTGCACATTCTTCAATGGCCCAAATAATTATCATTTAAGAGTGGTTTGATCCTAGGACCTTGTTCCCTAGGTACAACTATAAATAGTGAGCTATACCATCATTGTAAGGGACACAAATTTTCTGACAGGCATACAATATACTTTATTCAAAGCTAAATAGCATTTTACTTTCTTGCATATTTATATTGCTCTTACTGCCTCTGGAAGCTCTGTTCCCAGGCTCAAGATCTCTATTGTCCTATCTCGATTTCAATGCTAAGTATTATAATTTTGTCTAATTTATTTATCATTTTAGGATCAAATCTATTCACTTGTTTATAAACCACATATAAATTTTACTGTACCGTTTTACAGATAAACAATTATCGAAATTAAGGAGTTTAAATGGGCGTTTGGACATAAGAATTGTAAAATCCAAAAAAAAAACGTTAAAATATAAATTCAAGTGAAAATGACACTTGAAAATTAAAGTTGTGTTTGGACATGAATATAATTTTGGGTTATTTTTGAAGTTTTTTGAGTAATCAGAGTAAAAAGTTTGAAAAATAGTTTTTTGAAGTTTTTAAAATTTTTAAAAAATTCCAAAATGCATCTTCTAAGTGAAAAATAAAAATTTTATAACCAAAATGATAATTCCGAAAAAAAGTCAAAAATTTTCGAAAAAGTAAAAATTCCGTATGTCCAGACGGGCTCTAAATCTAGAAAAGCAAGTCGTATGATTAAAATATAAAACTACTCGTCTGCTGCCCTAGTCTGTAAAGTATAAAACTCAAAACTGTCCATGATCGTTGTTATATTCTAAGATTTGAGGTCTAAAGTATATAAAGGATTCAAGGAAAAGTACAACTTTACATCGAAGCTTCTGGAACAAAGCTACTACATTTCAAATTGAAAAATGAAGCTGAGCATGGGGTACCTTCTAAATTAGATTTTTCATCTGCCTCGTGTCCAAAATTTCGAGGAAATTAATTGAAGTACTCAATATTATATATCTATCTAATATACGGCGCATACTTTATTTTAATAAGTACCTAAACTTTATACAATACTTATACCAGCGAACAGTAGAAGAAGCCTCAAACCATACACGTACGAGTCACTGGAATACTACATTTCACTGTAGAAAAAATCTTCTGAAATAATTTAAAATAAGAACAGAATCAAAACCAGACACGTAAACACAGGGTTGAGTTTCAAGGAATCAATAGCAATAAACACGTGTCTAGTAAACCCCACATAAGAATCACAGGAGTCAATATTTGTCCACCAAATCTGCAAAAAGAAAGATACTTTCACCAGAAAACCTTAGCAACTATGAGACGCCACTTGTCCCTATATAGTACACCTTTTTGTCCCACAGAAGACCGTATCAATTTATTTATTTTTTTAAATTTTAGTTATTAAAACACCATTTTTAAGCTAATATTATAGACTTTAGTAAAAGAATTTAAACCATCTCGCCTATATCAAACAATTTTCCAAAAAAAATCATCTTTTCGCCACCTATTCCTTCTTCCTTCATCCGAACCGCCCACGTGTATCGGTAGCCTCGTCCGACTCATCATTGTGTTCTGGTCCTTTAAACTAAACCGGCCGCTTTTCAACTTCACGTGGCAACAATCGATCATCATATTCATCATCCGACGGTTAATATTTATCGTGGTCCCAAAGAGCTGTTTTATATTCTGCTCTCCTTCCTTTGTATTCGTACCTAATTGATTATGCAAATATCTACCATAATCTTCCTAATGCAGTTAGCAGTCTTCACACAATGATTGATGATAATCTTAAAGAACCGTCGCCGGCAGCCGAAAGAGGTTGTCGGCTAACGGCGTTAATGGAGTCCGGTGGAATAGCAAAAGTAGATCTTAACGAGAAACAACAAAATTTCGCTCGCCAAAAGAGATTGAATGTACGTCGATTGAAAAGATTGTCGGAAAATTTCCATTTCTATGCCGCCGATTACAGATGTTATAAGAGGAAAAACCCTGAAAATAATAGCGTAACTAATGGTGTAATTACTGTTGATCAAGTTCAACTGGGGACTACTTCCAGTGAAGTGAAAACAGTAAGAGAGAGCTTGCGACGTGTCACGTGCGAGTCACATGGGTTGATATCGTTGGTCGGTCGAAGACGAGAAATGGAAGATGCAGTGACTGTGAAGCCCGGGTTGTTGACTAAAGGTAGAAAGAAGTATGATTTTTTCGGAGTTTACGATGGGCATGGAGGGTCACGTGCAGCGCACGCCTGTCGTGAATGGCTGCACCATTTGGTGATAGAGCAAGTTGTAGAAGAAGAAGATGATGAGAGCATTAATTGGGATAAAGTAATGAGGGAGAGTTTTGTTAAAATGGACGAAGAGGTGGAGAAGAAAGGGGCGGAAATGGCGACGATGGGATCAACGGCTGTGGTAGCTATGGTGTCAGAGGATGAAGTGATTGTTGCCAATTGTGGGGATTCAAGAGCTGTGCTTTCACGTGGTGGAGTTACAGTGCCTTTGTCTATTGACCATAAGGTATCTAATACTAAAACTTTGGACTCTTCAATTTTTTCAAGTTAACTCAACTATTTTACGCATTGAAATAACTAGCTCCACCCTTAGAATTACCTCATTTTAGAAAGAAATAACCTAATATTTTCTAACTTGGTTGAATCCAAGTCTTTATTTGGGTGCTTGGTTCTTTCGTCATCAGTGTGTTACTTTTGACAAATATTCGTATCTCGTACCCGCTGTACTATTTTTTTTCACCCTTTTGTGATCTTTCTTTCCATGGAAAATAAAGGGAGTAATATTAACAAATGGAATTGGAATTTAGTCACTTCACTACGGAAAGATGGTAACATGACTCATTGGGTTACGCAGAATAAAGGAAAAAATTAGACTGCAGAAGGGAAAGGAGGTAACATATACGGTTCACGCTATTTAAATCGAATTCACTGACAATACAATTTTCTCTCTTCTATAATAAGAGTACTTTTTCGATGTTTTAGGCTATTCAAATACAATAATTCAATAAAATACAATTTTCTCTCTTGTAAAGCTGATTTCTTGTCATTGTTATTATTATTTTTTTTTTCTTGTCATTGTAAGTCCTCGGGATATGGTCTCTCGCAAGTCCAAACCACAAGCCTGCAAGCTTTATATATCTTTAAATATCATTAGATACGACATTTTGACAAGTGTATATTCATTGCTGCAACTATAGAACATACACGCTAGTTGATGAATACAAAATTACTAAATCTTCATATAGTGGCCCGGGGGGGGGGGGGTGATTCTATTGCCGAGATTAGAAGCCGAATAATATTATTGTTTTATTTGGTCAGTTTTTTTGGCACACTCTGGTCTCCATTTGCTTTGCATTTTCACCTCTTAAGAATTATTATTACTATGATCTTAACTGGCCAAATTAAGGTCTACGATATTACTGGATGTTCATCATATTATTAAACAAACAATGAGTCACGATAGGTTCAATTAAGTTGGTACCCAACTTCTGGACATTTATTTAAATTTGTAATTTGCTAGCCAAGTAGATTATTTAATTTGTTGACTGACTTCCTGTACGCAGCCTGACAGACCTGATGAGCTGGATAGAATTGAAAATTCAGGTGGGAAAGTAATAAATTGGAATGGACATCGAGTCTTAGGAGTTCTTGCTACTTCAAGATCCATAGGTACGTGGAATGCTAAGCTTATTGCCATATATATCAGCTTTAATAAATTTTTATAGCATATTCAGGTTGCTCAAATGACGAGCCCCCACCCCCCAGAAAAAAAGATCAATCTATCCTTACTAGTCAAATGCACGAGGTCATTGCTCTTGCAATTTCCTCTATTCTGATTTCTGTCCTCATTATTCCTTGTGATGGAAAATTCAACCACCAAAGCATTTGGATTCATGATTATATGGAGCACCTGACTAACGGGTTCGTCCGAACCCAATATTTTCAACGCAGAATATAAATATATATGCGAAAAAGTTGATTAAAATTTCAGCAAAAGTTAGATCTGAACCGACAATTTTGAAAGTATAGTAAGTTCAGTGCTAACAACCTTAAAGGTCGGATTCATCAAGTTTAAATTCTAGATCTGCCTTGATGCAGGTGATACCTATCTTAAACCATATGTGATACCAGATCCTGAAGTCAAGGTGAGCAAAAGGACTGATGCAGATGAGTTCTTAATACTTGCGAGTGATGGTCTATGGGATGTCATTCCAAACGATGTCGCATGTGACGTTACAAGAAGATGTTTGAATGGTCAAATGAAGAGGTGCTCCCAACAAAGCAAATCCCATAGTAAGATAGACGAGAAATATGAGCAGACAAGTGATGAAGTCAAGAAAGAAAACCTTGCCGCACAGGCAGCTTCCTTCCTTGCAGAATTAGCAATTGCTCGCGGTAGTGAAGATAACATCAGTGTAATTGTTATTGAATTGAACGGATCTGTATGTTCGGCCAGTAAATAAGGATGACCTCAATCTCTGCACAAAAAGATGGAAACAGCGTCTATGGCACTTCATTTTGAAGATGTCCGACATCTTGCAGTACGACAGAATAACACTTTGTATAATTCTTCTGATTGTCTGCTGCTACTGTAGTATTACTTTGGCTGCTCTCGTGCTTCCTTTCTCTTTGTAAGGTTTTATGGTTGTATAGACTAGTATTACAGTGGTCCTTAGTATTTGAATGATTTTAGACAAAGACCGTACGTCTTTACAAGTTGGCAGTACGGGTATTCATGGTTCGGTTTGAGTCGATTTTTTCCTAAAAGAAAATCAAACTAAGTCAGTCGATTTTTCAAACATTAGAATCAAATTAATGAAGTTGGTTTTTTATTGATTCAGTTTTTATTGGGTTTTTTTGGGTATTTATCGATTTTTTTAAAATATTATACATACAATACAAAACGCATATTCCGGCGATTATATTTTCAACGTTATAGTATTAAATTAATTGCTCTTTGAGAAATCTATCATTTACTAAGATATATTGATATTTATTAAGATATATTGATGATAATAGAATCAAATAGTGATGAATAATTTAAGTACTTAATTAAAAGTTAATTATTTTTACCATGAAATAAATTTTTGTACTTAGCAAAAAAAAAATACAAAGCAAATTAGAATATAAAGACAATGAATTAGATGATTATAATAGCAAAGAACAAGACTAAAAATATAATTGACTAATATGTATCATAAATTTTTAGAAACGTTATACAAAAATATATATATATAGGTATAATAATAAATTTAAATAGCCACTTTTATAATCGATTTTGTTCGGGTTTCTTTCGGTTATTTTTTTATTAAAATCAAAACTAAACCGATTTCAATCGGTTTTTAAAATTCAAACCAAACCAAACCTAAAAAGTATCGGTTTTTTTGGTTGATTTGGTACGGTTTTGGTTTGGTTCGATTTTTCGGATTTTTATGAACACCTCTAGTTGGCAGAGTGCAACAGTACTGGAAGCGAAAACGCTTTCTGTCCCAATTTATATGATATTTTTTGCTTTTGAAATATAAACTTTTCATTTTGACCGATGGATATAAAAGTTTTAAATTTTTCGATATAAAATTGAGAAACTTACAGAAATGTCCCATATAAGTTTCAACTTACCAACCTATAGCCAATATTTCAAAAATCGAAACAAATAAGGAATTTTTTTAATGGGTATAATCGAAATTCATTGAAAACATATAGATAAGTCAATATACAAAATTTGAGAAAGATTGGAGGTGATTTGGACTGGTTTTGTATCAAAATTCATAATTAAATCGATGTCAAAAAATTCTTCTGTGACACATATATCAAACATGTATCTCACACACAGATATACAGGATATACATGTGATACACAATCAATACAAATATGATACATATATGATACACAATGTGATACACGCATCATTTTTTTTCATATTCAGTTTTTACTTCGAATTTTCAATTCAAACCACCTCAAAACTTCACCAAATCATCCCAAAACTGAGATTCAAGCTCCTTAAGATATACCCAATCTATTCTAATAGCACTCACTCAAAAGAAAGTAAAAATTTGATACTTTTTTTCCTACAAATAGCTAATTGGCCATTTTGGCAAATATTAGTAATATTTTATCAATTGGCCGATTTTTGTAATGAGCTACTTCTAAATGGACATAGCTGGTAATTTCCCTATAAATTTACTACATATTTGGGACCACGTAAAAAGTATTACTGCATCCGACTTACTTTAATTAATATTTAATCTTTCTTTATTTTGTTCATTGGCATATACGCAACTTTCAAAGAAAAAAAAAAGTTAATTCCTAAAAGAAAGTTAAAGAATTAATTAAAGTGGAGTCGAGAAAGTATGAGTAGAAATAAGTAATAGTTTAAATTATTTAATAGATATATATAAAAAAAAATATAGTTAAAGAGTAATTTATTTGACTCTCGAAAACTGAATACTTTTAAATGAATTGGGACGGAGGGAGTAGTTTGATAACTTGATATGAATATTTGTTTTATCCCTCTATCAGTGGCGGATCCACCCCTTTGGATGAGGGTGCCATGGTACCCGCTAGATTGGTAAAATTAGTATATATTTGTGTAAAAAAATTCTTAAACTAGGTTAAATATTTGATCACACCACCCCCAATCGCAAATTAAATAAAGGTGCCATGGTTGGAAGATCTTTTTCGAAATATTTTCTCATGCGTAAAACTCAAGTTCGAATTGGTCTTGAACCTTATCTCACTTTCCTTTTTGTTGTGCTATTTATTTCCTTTGTTCTTGTCATTTTACTTTTTAGCTACCTCCTAATTTTTTATATACCATATATTATTTTTTTATATATTTTTCCTCTTTTTTATTATTTTGTATGTGATCTTTAGCAACACTCAAAAAATAATCTAAAATATAAAAATTTCATTGAACAAGCATTTATCTGAATCTTAAATCTTTTAGTTTGTTCTTTCAAAAAAAGAAATTGAGTCTTGATCGGAATTTTGGATTGAGCGATCGCTGCAAATATAATTCGGTCTTTAAGTCCGAAATCGAATCCCACAGAGAATTAAGGCTTAGTTGCAGTTATTCAATATTGCTACGAACCACAAGTCCAAATAATTTTCTAATTCTAGATATTATAATATTTATTTCTAACTAATTAACTAACACTATTATAAAGCAGTAAAATTATTAACTAACAATGATGTGAGACAAAACTAAGGAGGTCTCGAGTTATGATTTTCCCAAATGTTGGAATCCTTCCTGCTATGTTCCCAATAATTTCGCCTATATATTCTCTACTGATCGTGAGCACTTTAGGTGCCGTAATTCTCCCTCGAGCAACTACAATAATTTACTAGACATATTCTTTCAAACTACGCTAGTTGGATTTATCTAACTGCTCATTATGACCACGTCAAGGCTTTGTTATTTCTAAACTTACCTTTAAACCCGTTATATTGATTTCTCACATATGTTAGGAGTGACGTTATTCAACAATCACCTAAATATGTATACAACACATAATAAATAGGCACAGTCAATCGATGGCCATTCAATCAACAACAATAAACACATAGTTGAACAAATAAGGAAATCCAACGACTCAATTATATAAAAACATAACAAGAATTTATCCTACAAAAGGTTTCATCAAAACCTTAGATAACAAATTAGCTATTCATAACAGTATGTAAAACATCAATACTAAAAGTCATAACCAACAATGAAAAAAAAGGAAGAGGAAGGAAAAAACGCGTAGAAGAATTCCCCGCCTTGCTCCTATTGTGTCGCTGCCTACTTAGGCCGAATCTCTGTCAAAAGTATGTCCAACCACTTAAAATACCGTTTTTCTATGTATATATATCAAGTAGTGTTGGGCCCAAATAATTATACCTTCTCCTAAGGGGAAAAGGATAACTTTTCAGGTCTGGACGCTCGTGGTCGCGGTTCGAGCACGGTCCGATCGCGGTCCGGGCGCGGTATTTTCCCGATGCACCGCCTCAGTCCACGTCTAGGTTCGCCATCTCAGTTTTGATCGCGTTTTTAGCCCTGTTCCGTTTGAAATTTGGAAAAACGTAAAACATAAAAGTTGTATCCCTTTGAGTTAGCTTTTCAACCATATATTATATAGCCCAAATAGAGTTTGGATCAAAGATGCGGAATATACCTACTCGAGTCTTTGTTTGTTCTTAACTATCAAATTTGAATCCCGAATACGATTTCGGCTTAATTCCTTGGGCTTTTACTCAGACTTCAAAGCTCCAAATCATTAGAATTCATTCTATAACATCTATATGGATTGAAATTACTCTTACAAGACATAAAATATACCATTAGTGCAAAACACTAGCGATTAAAGCTCAAACTCAATTAAAGTTCATTAAATTAGAGTGTAATAAGCGAATAAATGTCACGACCCCAGTTCGCCCTCCGTAAACTGTTGTGACGGAACCTAATTCCTATGACTAGGTAACCTAAAAATGCGGAAGATAAACATAAATTGCAGAAGAAATAACTAAAAACCAAAACAGAATGAAACAGTTTTTAAAATGCAGCTCGACATATACAATACAACTCCTCGAAACTAACAACTTTTTACAACATCCGGAATCTCATGAAACCACAAGCCTTTGAATATCTACAAGTGTCTAACTCCAGAATGTCTAACAAGGAAAGAAAAACAGAAGGTCTAATACTTAAAAGAGAGAATAGAAAGGGACTCTTCAATCTGCGGACGCGGCAGATATACCTCGAACTCTCTGGAACAGTTGCCTCATCTCAAGGGTGATTGGACTGAGTCGAAGTACCTAGATTTGCACTTAAAAAAATGTGCAGAAAGGGCATGAGTACACCACAGCGGTACTCAGTAAGTGCCAAGCCTAACTTCGGTTAGGTAGTGATGAGGAAGGTCAGGGCCCTACTTAGGTTAAATAAAATATAAAGTTTAACAGGGTAGAACAAAACAATATAAATAAGTATAGCAGTAAAAGTAACACCGGATATAAAGGACAACAACAACTATTACAGAGGCAAAGCAAACACTGAAAGAAATATGGCTCAGCACCAAAATAACGATCGGGGATCTCCCCGGATACCGTCCTGTAGTCCCAAATACACATACCCAATGGATCTCCCGGGATATCGTCCCGTAGTCCAACTCATAGTGCGTGAGGATCTACCGGAATCCCATTCCGTAGTCCCAAATGTAAATACCCAATACTAGGGGAATCTACTGGGTGCAATCCTGTAGTTTCATATAACTGTGCAGGGGGGTCTACCGGAATCCCACATCCGTAATCCCAAATGTAAACAGATAAGGGGGAGCTACCAAAATCTCACATCCGTAGTCCCAATGTAAATTACACAGCAGCAACAGGAAAATATTCAGAAGTGTCAAATTCCATATTAAGATAACAAGTAATTCTAGCCTAGCATGCTGCACAGAATTCAGGTAAAGAAGTTTGAGCAGATAAAGCAATTAAATTACTTAGACATGCATTCCTATGCTAACAACAGACTTAATATTGCAAGTAATAAAAACAGGAAAAGAAATATACTAGTAAATAAAAACCGAATTCCTAACAATCAGCACAAGTACTCACTCGTCACCTCATGTATAAGGCATTTCAATTATCAAATATACCAAATCCTAAGGGGAAGGTCCCCACACAAAAAGTTAGGCAAATAACTTAACTCGAACCAGCTCAAAATCAACCTAAAGCCATATCTTTGCCACGAGTACTTGAATCCAAATGGCCTCTAAATCTATTCAATTCAATTGCATAATGTAAATAACACTTCAAGTAACTTATTCTACAAAGAAATTCTAAGCTAATACGCGAAATTATGTAAAATGACCAAATCGCCCCTCGGGTCCATGTCTTGGAATCAGGTAAAATTTATATTTTCAGAATCCTCATACTCTCACGAGTTCATGCATACCAAAATTATCCAAATGTAAGGTCAAATTCCCAATCAAAATTCGAATTCTAGGTCTAAGAACTTTCTTCCAACTTTTCCCTAATTTACATCTCCAATCCGAAACTAAATGATGAAACTAACTATAGATTGATGGAATATAACTAGAAAGGATTAAAGAATTTTTACCTAATGATTTCCTCTTCAATTTCCTCCCAAAATCACCATCTCCCGAGCTCCAATTTAATTATTTCAAGTTTTGAACCAAACCCTCAAAATTTTATATTTCTGCCCAGCGATTATCACATCTGCGGTCAAAGTATTGCACCTGCGGTCCTGCACCTATGCAAGAATGCATCGCAAGTTCAAAAAGTCACTTAACAGGGTGGGTCTGCATCTGCGATC
Organism: Nicotiana glauca; assembly: GCA_026770625.1. Classification (NCBI taxonomy): domain Eukaryota; kingdom Viridiplantae; phylum Streptophyta; class Magnoliopsida; order Solanales; family Solanaceae; genus Nicotiana; species Nicotiana glauca. The sequence goes on along the minus strand of MU726275.1, from coordinate 148,201 downwards.
ACTTAGCCGCATCTGCAGCACCGCATGTGAAAAAACTTAATCGCACCTGCGGATCCTGGAGCTTTGGCCCAATCTCGCTTCTGTATCCACATAGCCACTTCTGCGGTGCCACACCTGTGGTCCCATACTCGCAGGTGCGGTTATGACAGGTTCAGCAAATTCCAAATTATTCCTAAGTCCAATTCAATTTCCGTTAAGCATCTGAAAATCATCTAAGGCCCCCGGGACCTCAACCAACCATGCCAATCAATCCTAAAATGCCATTCAAACTTGTTCCAAACTTAGGAACGCTTAAACAAACATCAAAATACCAATTTAACATCAGATTCAAACCTAAGAACTTCAAAAAATCTCAAAATACGCTTTCGATCAAAAAGTCTATCAAACCTCGTCCGAATGACTTGAAATTTTACGCATAAGTGTGAAGACCCAGGCAGTCGTCTTAAGAATTTATGCCCCGATCCCCTATTAACTACTTTCCCCAAGTTTATTTATGCTAAATTGAATTGCCGGGATGTTCGGTTTTAAGTTTCGGAGAGTTTTAGGACACTTAGTTCCTAAATGAGAGCTTAAGTGTTGGAAAGTTGCTCGTAGTCGGAACAGTGTGAAGACGACCTCGGAATGGAAAGACGATGATTCTGTTAGGTGATTTAGGGGTTGGGAGCGTGTTCGGAATGTGTTTTGGAGGTCCTCAGCTAATTTAGGCTTGAAATACCGAAGTTTGAATTTTTTAAGTTTCCGGTCCGATAGTGAGATTTTGATCCGAGGATCAGAATGGAATTCCGGAAGTCGTAATAGCTCCGTTATGTCTTTTGGGATGTGTGTGTAAAATTTTAGGTCATTCGGATGTGGTTTAGTTAGGTTTTTTTATCGGAAGCGTGTTTTGAGAGAATTTAAAGTTCTTAGGCTTAAATCATTAATTAATTCGAGTTTCCGACATTGTTTTAGGTGTTTTAAGGATTAGTACAAGTTTGAATGATTTTATGGGATATATCCGTAGGTTTGGTTGAGGTCTCAAGGGCCTCGGGTGTGTTTCGGATGCTCAACGGAGCATTTTGGAGTTGTGTGAAATTGCAGAAAATCCTTCAGCTGTTGCAGACCCCTTTTCCTCTTCGCGATCGCGTTCTCCTCCACGCGTTCGTGTACAGTAATCTTGGAGGAGGACCAATTTCTTCTTCGCGTTCGAGTTTAGTGCCCCCGCATTTGTGAAGCCCTATCATTTCCTCCTTCACGTTCGCATGCCCAAACTCGGGTTCGCGTACCTTTATAAAGTCCACCCTTCGCGTTCGCATATTGTTCCACGCGTTCGCAAAGGGCAGTATAAACATTTCAAAATCTGAGGGTTAGCCATTTTTACCAAAACTCAAGCTTGGGAGCTCGGATTTGGGAGATATTTTGAGGGTTTTTTAGAGACATTGATTGGGTAACGATTCTAAACACCTTTTTTCTCATAACCCACTAATGTAATCACGAATTCTTCTTTTAATTTTGGATTTTAGATGAAAAATTGATAAAACTTCATAGACCGAATTTTTTAGTTTGAGTGGGTGTTTGAACTCCGATTTGAGAGATTTATATATAGATGGACTCATGAGAGTACGAGGGTTCTGCAAATATTAATTTTATCCGATTCCAAGACGTGGCCTGAGGGGCGTTTTGGTCATTTTATCTAATTTTGCGTCTTAACTTTGAATTAAATAGTAGAATCAGTTGTTTGAGATGTTATTTATGATGTGTAATTGAATTGAATAGATTTGGGCCAGTTAGAGTTGGATACTCGTGAAAAAAGGCATGATTTCTAGTTGACTTTGAGCCGATTCGAAGTAAATGGCTTGTCTAACCTTGTGTGGGGGACCTTTCCCCTTAAGATATGATATTTGGTAATTGAATGCCTTGTACGTGAGGATGTGAGCGCGTACATGAGCTAATTGTTGAAAATCCTATTTTTGTTTAAGTATTTAAAACTGAGTTCCTTTCTTATTTGCTTCCTTTTATACTTGCAAATTTTAGCCTGTTGTCAGTTAGAAGAGCATGTTTAGTTAATTTACAATTGCCTATTTGCCAAATTGCCCTGGGTTTCATTACGTGAAGTATGTTAGGATAGAATTACTTGTTGCCTTGGGATGGAATTTCATTTTTGAATATCTCCTTGTTGTTGCTGTGTATTTATATTGGGACTACGGATGTGAGATTCCAGTATCCCCCCTTGTCTGTTTACTTTGGGACTGCGGATTAGATTCCCGATAGATCCCCCTGCATATTTACTTTGGGACTGTGATTTAGATTCCCGATAGATCCCCCTGCACATTTACTTTGGGACTGCAGGTTCAATTCCCGATAGATCCCCCTGCACATTTACTTTAGGACTGCAGGTTCGATTCCTGATAGATCCCTTTGTACGGTTATATGGAACTACTGGGTATTTACATTTGGGACTATGGACCGAGATTTCAGTAGATCCCCGCGCATTGATAGTTGGACTACGGGACGGTATCCCAGGAGATCCCCCTGCACGTGTTATGTTCTGGACTGAGACTGTGGGATACTAAGAGATCCCTGGCACATGTATGTGTGTGTGTGTGTATATATATATATATATATATATATATATATATATATATATATATATATAATATAGGTATTGAGGATACCAAGAGATCCTCGGAATACCAAGAGATCCCTTACATATATGGTGAGGATACCAAGAGATCCTTGGGATACCAAGAGATCCCCGGGATACCAAGAGATCCCCGGTTATCATTCCTGTTGTGAGCAACATTTCCTTGTATTGTCTTATTTCTGCTTTATGTACTGTATTCCTTATTTATCCTATTTAGATTCTCGCTGTAGACTCTATTTATGTTGTTTCTTTATCCTATTATTTATTATGTTTTATCTCAGTAGGGCCCTGACCTTCCTCGTTACTACCCAACCGAGGTTAGGCTTGGCACTTACTGAGTACCGTTGTGGTGTACTCATGCCCTTTTTGCGCATGTTTTTCATGTACTGATTCAGGCACCTATACCCAGGTGTATCACCCTCGAGGCGGAGAGAGCTAGCAGAGACTTCGAGGTACATCTTCCGCGTCCGCAGACCAAGGAGTCTCTATCTTATTCTAGCTTTAGCAGTTAGCTTTCCTTTCGTACTGTTATTTTAGACATTCTCAAGTTAGAGCAGTGTATTACCTTCCGCTAGCTTATGTTCCCGTGAGTTTTCGGGTTTTGGGATAGTATTATAGTAGTTGAGATATCGTGTTGTATGTGCCAAGTGGCATTCTACATTCCGCTTTCCATTTTGGTAAATCTTGATTTGAGTTATAATTTCCGCAAGTTATTTGTTTTCGTACTGTTAGGCTTACCTAGTCGTAGAGAATAGGTGCCGTCATGACATATTCACAGAGGGCGAACTGGGGTCGTGACAACACGTCACATTCAATATTACGGAGCTACTCTAACTTCCAAAATTCCATTTCCACCCTCGGATCAAAATCTCACTATCAAATCAGAATCTTCAAAAATTCGACTTTTCGGCATTTCAGGCCTAAATTAGCTACGGACCTCCAAAACACAATCTGATCATGCCCCTAGGCCCGAAATCACTCAACGGAGCTAACAAAATCGACGGAGTTCCATTCTGAGGCCGTCTTCATACTATTTTAACTACGGTCAATTTTCCAAAACTTAATCTCTCATTTAGGGACTAAGTGTCCCAAACTCTCCGAAACTCTAAAACGAACATCCCGATAAATTAAAATAGCAGAAATAAATACGAAGAAATTAATTAATAGGGGATCGGAGTGTAAATTCTTAAAGTAACTAGCCGGGTCGTTACACTAAAATACGCAATTATAACCTATTATCAGCATTGCCTAGAAAAATATGAGATTTATGATATTAATTTTCTGGATCGTGCAGTTGCATTTATTTATGGAGTATAATTTATCCATTGAAAATATCTTTTTATTTTTCTTATTCTGATTGGTGGAATTCTCTTATGAAGTTGTTAATTTTGAAACAGTAATTATCTTGAATGATTTACATTGACAATTACAAGCGGTATTTATAACATGTAAAAATAATATGAAGACTAAATTATCCTTCTAACTATACAAAATATATCTATCATCCCCCCTCAAGCGATGATGGGTCTTGACAAATGCTGAGCTTGTCACGCAAGAATGAAAATCGAGGATAGGGAAGAGATTTCGTCAGTAAATCTGCAAGTTGGTCTGCATTTGGCATATAGCGAAACTGTATTGCACCGGATGCGACCTTTTCTCGAACAAAATGAATGTCAATTTCAATATGTTTGGTGCGAGCGTGATTGACAGAATTATGATCTAAGTATATACTACTAACATTATCACAGTAGATTGTTGAAGGAAACAATAGTGGAATATGGAGATCATTAAGAAGAGAGAGTAACCAACAGATTTCAGCAGCAGCATGGGTGACAAAATGATATTCTGCCTCAGTGCTCGAGCGTATACAACACTTTGCTTCTTGGAAGACCAAAAAATAAGATTATTGAAAAGAAAGATACAATATGTCGAGGTAGATCTGCATGTGGTAGGGCAACTTGCCCAATCTGCATCAGTATAACAAGTTAACAAACCAACTCGATCACCTAGAATGAACAAACCATGATTTATAGTACCACACAAGTAAAGTAGAATATGTTTTACTGCAGTAAAATGAATGTCCAAGTGAGAATGCATGAACTGGGCTACTTGACTAATAGCGTAGATAATATATGGACGAGTAAAATTTAAGTATTGAAGTCCACCGACAAGACTACGATATAATGACAGATCAGAAAATTGAGGAGAGGTATTAGAATCAAGTAGAGATTTAGGAGAAAGGGGAGTATTAACTAGTTTACAAGATAAGAGATTTGCACGTTCAATAAGATCATGAATGTTCTTGCATTTTCAGTTTGAGTTCTTGTTAGCTTCAGTGAATGAGGTGGGTTTAGAAGTAAAAGAAGATAGGGATGGGAGTGTAAATGTGTGGGACAATAAAGAAGGAAGAATATTTGGTTTTAACTTTCCAGCTTGTGCTCGGGTGACCATGGGATGCAGTTTTGAACTTGATGAAGGTAATTGAAGAGATGTAGACTGTGTAGGTAAAGTAATAGAAAAAATAGACCTTAGGGAGTGAGAAAGGAAATTAAGAGAAGTCACGTTTTGTGTGTGAGTTACAGAAGGATGTAGTCGTGGAATTGGAACTTGAAAAGAAGGAAATTGAGGAGAAAAAAGATTAAAAGAATTATTTTGACATCCATAATTTGTAGAGCAGATATATTTTATTGTAATCTAGAAGAGAAAGAAGGTGGCAAAGGAGAATCCTAGGTGAAGTAGTAGACGTAATTGGTGGAGAAATAGATAAGGGAGAAGTTGAAAAATTCAAAAGAGATAGAGAAGTAGTTACTGGAGATGAAATACTATAAAATTGATCTAAATTTGAATTATGTCCAGATGTAACAACATGATTATGTTGACGTAAAGGAGTCCAAAAATTATGAGAAAAAAGATTAAAAACTAGCCTATAAGGTGTAGAATCTCTAGAAGACTCTTTAGGAGGAGCCACATCTAAAAGAGAAGATTGAGTCCCAGATGGAGTAGAACTATAAGCTGGCAGCAGTGATGTTATGTTAGGATAAATACTTGGAGTTAGAGCTAGGCTAGAAAAAATAATTGGAGTTATAGTATGACAAATATTTTAATATATAGCAGAAGGCGTTAGAATAGGCAAAGATAAGGATGATGGGGATTTAAAGTAAGAGAGACAATTATCTGGAGATATATACTTGGAAATTAGGGAAGGATAAGGAAATGAGTCTTCTTGAAAAATGACATGAAGATATATACACCTTATTTTCTAAAAGATCAAAGCACTTAAAATCTTTATAATTAGAAGGATAACCAAAAAAAATACAATGTCTAGACCTAGGCTTAACTTATATGGTGCATAATCACGGAGATTAGAAAAACAAGAACAACCAAATACACGTAAATAGTTATACGTAAGTGGCCTATCAAAAAGAAGTTGATACGTAGTTTTAAAATTAAGCTTAGAAGAAGGTAAAATATTTAAGAAATGGACTGCGGTATTCAGTGCTTCAATCCAAAATTAAGATGGGAGAGAAGATTGAAAAAATAAAGATCGAACCATATTTAGAATAGTGCGGTGCATTCGTTCCTCTTTGCCATTTTGTTGGTGAGTATGTGGACATGATATGCAAAGACAAACACCATTTGAATTTAAAAATTCACGAAAATAAATAAGTTTAACATATTTCACAGCTCCATCGAATTGTAGTAATTTAATTTTAACAGAAATTGAGTTAAGACATAAGAATAAAAGATTTTGAATGTATGAAATGCTTCTGATTTGCGTCGAAGTGGAAACACCCCTGAAAATTTAGTAAAATCATCATGAAATAAAATATAGTAACGAAGAATTGTAAAAGAGGCAATTGGAGAGGTTCAAATATTAGTATGAATCAATTCAAATGAAGAGGTAGAAGAAAATGTAGAATCCTTAAATGGTAATTTTGTGTGCTTGCCAAGTCGACAAAAATTAAAAAAAAAAATCCAATTGCTTTGCAAAAGAACATTGCAAATTATTTCTTCTAACTAAATTAGAAAGAACAGCTAAACTCGGATGGCCTAGACGATGATGCCACAGAGTTGGAGAAGCACATGAGAGAGCAAAGGCTTGATGAGCAGCAATTCCATGAGTTGATGGAGAAAATGAATAAAGAGGACCCAAACTATTGCACCTGAGAAGAATTCTCTTCGTCTTGAAGTCCTTAATAGAAAATCCAAAGGCATCAAAGTCAATCAAACAATTATTATCAGAAGTGAATTTACAAACACTTAATAAATTTCAAGAAAGATTAGGAAGAACTAAAATATATTTGAGAGAAAAGGTGAAAGAATGCGTAGAGAAATTACCATTACCAGTATAAGAGATTGGGAGCTGATTACTATTACCTACCATAACACTATCATTACCATTATAAGGTTGAATGGAAGAGAGATTTGAAATAGTAGGTGCCATGTGTGAAGAGGCTCCACTATCAAACATATCATTGAGGATTACTTGGAGGAGTATAGGAATGCACAGAGGATAAAGATTGAAGATCTGAAAAGAGTTCTTTGGAACCAAAAAATGGACGATTTCGTGCAGTATGTGTTGGTTGAAAACACAACTGACATTGAAAGGAAGAAGGAAATGGATAAGTAGGATAAACGGAAGAAAGAGTAGAGTGTGGCATTGGAACTAAAATGGAAGGACCACTTTGGCGCAGAGCAAACTGGGGAGGAGCAGTGGAATAACTTCTTTGGTAGCCATTGTTGTTGCGTCCTCTGCTACGCCCACCATAGACATATCTACCACCATTAGAATTTCTTCCACGTCCATGTCCTTGAGAAGATTAATTTTGTTTAGCTACTAAAGCAGTGGAAGAATGTGATGTGGTAGAAAAAAAGCCATTTAATTAAATTGGAGAGTTCAGGAATTAACATGATCATGGAAAGACATTCAATTTGTCGCCACGCCATGCGAGCAATAAGACTTTGGTTAGGACGGATGATTGCCTGAAGTATTTCTTGAGAAATTGTAGCTTGTATCCATGATAAAACAATAAAGTCAAGTTGGACCCATTGTTGAAAAGCTGGATTAGTAACAGAAGTTCCATCGTCCATGGTAAGAGTTGACTCCGGACATGGATAACTTCCATCAATGAAGCTATAGACATCATGTCCTTTAACCACAGAAAGAAATAATTCTCTCCAAAGCATATATTTTTTATAATCAAGAGTGGTAGGAATCAATTTTTTATATTGAAAACAGAGATAGCAGAATGCGTAACGGAAGGTGTAATTGGAAGATTAGCCATGGAAGAAGAAGAAGGAGAAGAGGTTTGAGAACTGGAGGTAGATGAAACCATGATGATACAGAGAAGAAGATTTGGAGAATATCCTGGATATCTGATACCATGAAACAGTAATTATCTTGAATGATTTACATTGACAATTACAAGTGGTATTTATAGCATGTAAAAATAATATAAAGACTAAATTATCCTTTTATCTATACAAAATATATCTATCAATTTTACTTGTGCAAATTTATTTTTGGCATATAGAAAAAAAAAGATGTATTCCCCTCGTGAATAAATTAAAATTTTACTTGTATTTTTATTACTAATGGCGTGATTTCTTCTTTAAATTGAAATTACATTTGCTTCTTGATGTCTGGAATATAATTTTCATACAATAATAATAATATACCCTGTAAAATCCAATAAGTAGGATTTGAGAAAGAGATGTAATTTTCATATTTGCAACTCAATAATAACTATTAAATTGCCCGAATAACCGAGCAACCATTTCGTACAAACTCTATAATAGTTATTAGAAGGTGTACATTGAAACAAATTATGACACCCACCACTTTCAAATGCTATATCGGTCTATGCCTTCTATAGAGAAAGAAATTTGACTATGGAAGCTCAATATATATATTTTCTTTTGGGAATCTAGAGTCCATATCTTGTTTATGGAATCACACTGTCTTTTTAATACGATATTTTGGTCGACTATGTGTGTACAAACCAAACCGAAAAATCGCATCAAAGCGAGAAGTCAAACCAAACCGATTTAAAATATGACTAGGTTTGGTTTGGTATTGAGTAAAAAACCTGAACCAACCGACATATAAATATACAATTTTTATATATACTTTTAAGATTTTATATAGAATTTTTTTTTTAAAATGTCTAGAAATATTTGAAATTTTCTTATGAGATACAATATTTAATATAATATGAAGTGCTCCATATTTATTAACCTTAAATAATAGGTTGTATGACCAATTTTTTATCAAGTGTTACTGAAATGCATCAATCTCTTTGTTCTTTCATATTCATATATCAAGATCTAATTAAATTCTTATATTTTTTTCGAATTTGAAGTGGTTGTTATTATTTAAGGGTTATATTGATTTTTATGTTTAATTACCAAATTCGGTTAACCTTGAAAGTGTACATCAACGAAAAAATATTGTCTAAAAAATTAACTATCATGTGTTACTAAGAAAATTCTTTCATAACAATATTTTTATAGATAATATGTTTGTTAATTTTTGAATTTTTGCTAAACATATATTTAGTTATAAAATTTTCAACAAAATAAAATTGAAATAATATTTAAGTAGAAAAAAGTCGGACTAAACCGAATCACTCCAAACTGATATAGTTGGTTTAGTTTGATTTTGACTATATAAAATATTCATAAAACCTAAACTAATTATCTACCCTCAAACTAATTACAAAGACTACCTATACGTTTAAAAATATTTACCCGCCCCTTCACTTATCTTCTTCTAAGGCGTTGCATTCATAAATCATGACGTCTTTGTTCCTATGACCATCTTTCCCTATTTCTCACTTATGTGCTTAACTCATTATTTAGTACAACTATTATGGTGAAATCATTACTGTCCTATCATATATGATGAAAATATATCTTTTTTGTGGATCTCATCGAGAATGATCTGAGCTTAATCATTTATACTTGTAGCTCGAATGTGTGTTTTAAGTAAGATGTTATGCTACAGTAAAAGAAAAAATATTAATGATACTAAAATTGGTTTCATTTGGAAAAAGACTCACAATTGTTGAGTTTGAGACTTTTGAAATTGGAATTTTAATTTTAAGATTTGTTATTTGATTCAAAGTAGATATTTTTAAAAAGTTATTTATAGAAAAAAAATCAGATGTACAATTGAAGGACCTTGAAGCTGAAAACTCATGTAGTGGAATTGTTGAATTTGTAGTTGTTTTGAGTTGATTCTGTTTGGGGTTTATTTGAAATGTTGATAAGAAGTTGTCGCAAAAGCTTGAGCCAATTTGGTGAAGATTTTGCAGCAGAGTTGTAAAATTTGGGTTGAAATTAAATTGAACTAACTAAGAAGTTGAATTTGTATTGTATAACAAAATGGTATACATGTATACCACTTTAGTATATAATTTTTAAATTACACAATTTATTCCAATAGTACACTCTTATAATATACAGTATGGTGTAATATTATATTGTTATAATTTGGTCTTTTTTAAATTTTTGGAAGTTTTTCATTGGAATCTTTTTAAATGTTTAATGGAATTTTTATCACGACCCAAAATCCATTAAGGATCATGATAGCACCGGACACCATTGTCAGGTAATCCAACACTAAATAAACAGTAATTTCTCGTTTTAGATATTTCTGAATTCATTTCTTTTATACAGTTAAATAATAAATAATAAATTCCACTGAATAAATAATGATATCTTTAACAATTTCAAAATACTGACTACTCCCATAGGCATCCTAAAATCCGGTGTCACAAGTGCATGGAAAATTACTAAGGAATCGAATAAAGTACAATAATTGTCCGAAATACAAATTCGACAGAAAGTAAATACAATACGCTGAAAGAGACTACACTGGTTGCGGGCCGCCTCGAGAAATACAGCTCACCTAGCCATCGTATCATCTATGCTGCTACGCCCAGTAGACCACTAGGAATACATGTGCCTGTGCAATAAAAATGCACAGCAAGTGTAGCACGAGTACGAAAATAACGTGTACTCAGCAAGTATCTCGTCTAATATCGAAGAAGTCGAGATGAGAGGCCGATTTCGACACTTGCTAGTGGTCCAATAATAATATACCAATAATGTAGTGAATCGAGGATATTCAAAAATGACTTTAACTCAATAGCATGAGGCAAATAACAATTCTTTTATTAATAAGAAATTTTTCAGATTCATTTTCATCATTTATGCATTTATCTCAGGATAGGGAGAATAATTATCAACATCTATAAATCTCAAGGCAATCAATACAAGCATGTGCAAATCACGGTCGTATGGCCCGATCCAACAAAATTTAAATTGTGCACTATTAGAGGGTCCAATGGTGCGAACCATAGATGCATGTCACGACAAAAATCCCGCACTAGTCGTGATGGCGCCTCTCGTGAAGACAAGGCCAGACAACTAACCCAATTCGTCTCTTTCAAAGTGGTTAAACATAAATGAATAGCAAAATACGAATTAATGATATTAATTGATGAAATTTACAACTCAACACAGTCCGTCCAGGGTGTCAAAAGTCACGAGCATCTATCCGAGTATAAATACAACTACAAGACTTAAAAAATACAAAGCTGGGATAATGAACCAAAAAAGAGAAAAATGGTGCTGCGAACGTAGGCAGTCACCTTGCTACTCCTATATCATTGCCTCTAATCAGCCAAAACCCACTACCGGGTGATAAAATACCTGCATCTGCACGCGAGGTACAAGGAGTAAAGTGAGTACTCCAACTCAGTGAGTAATAAGGGTAAATAACAACTGAGCAGTAAGAAATCACGTAAAGCAAACCATCATGCTATATAGGAGCAGTGAAGAAAAACCCTTTGAGGGAAATAGTGAAGCTATAAAACCTTCAGAAACATCTTAGCTCAGTTTAAAACCCCTTTTGAAAATGACTTTTTCAACAGTTATGCAAATGGATGCAGAAACAAATAGTGCGGATAAGCACAGAAATCTGCCTCTCAGACGCCACACTTGTTTATCAAATAATACCAGAACAATAGGTGAATATTTCAAGAAGAAACACAACAGCATATAATAGCAGACAAATGAAATAAGGTAAACACATCAAACAGTACCGGTACCGCTGCGGCGTGCAGCCCGATCCATTTAACGTCGACGACGCTCACTGGGGGTGTGTACAGACTCTGGAGGGGCTCCTGCAGCCCAAGCGCAATATCAAGCCATCTTGTGGCATCAATCAGGCTATCAGCCTCAATATCAATATAGTACTGCTGCGGCGTGCAGCCCGATCCATAAGTATCCTCACAATACAGGCCCTCGGCCTTACTCAGTCAACAAGATCACGTAAGCCACTCGGGCAACAATAAAGTATGATGCTTAGCCCAAAACATTTTATGGAAATATTATTTCGAGTATTTAAGGCATAATAACTTGGTTGAGTTTTTAAAACAGTGGAAAATACATGATGAGTTCAAATACATAATTAAATCAGTAAGAAATTATCAACAACAATCCCCGAAGGGGTTCAAATAACTGGCACGAAGCCCAAATATAGTAATCAGCCCAAATTATGATGATAACAAGTAATTTCAGTCTAATACGCAGTAAATTCATCAATCCGGATGGACCGAGTCACCATCCCCAATGGTGCTCTACCTCACGCTCGCTATCCAGCATGCAAGTCACCTCAAAATAGCACTATGATGTGCAAGTCCGGGGTTTCAAACCCTTAAAATATCATTTACAACCATTACTCACCTCGATTCGGCGAAATCTCTAGCTCGCGACGCCTTTGCTCCTCAAATTGGCCTTCACGCGCGTCGAATCTAACCAAAATCAGAGCAAATACATCACAATATGCTAAGGGAACAAAGCCCAAGCGAAAACAATCAATAACGGGCACAAATCTCGAAATTACCAAAACCCGAGCCCCGGGCCCACTTCTCAAATCTTAGAAATTTTACATCAACGGGTTCCTTACCTCGCCACGAGTCTATACATATCAAAATTACTAGAATCGAGGTTCATTTGACCCTTCAAATCCCAAATTTAAGCTCTCTTAGGTTCAAACCCTAAACCACCATTTTTAACCTTTAATTCCTTGAGTTTTCAGTTCTAATCCACGTATTTACACCATAAAATCATGTTCTAAGTCCAAGAATTCATACCTGATCAAAGCTCTCGAAACCCTCTTCAAAATCGCCCAAAATCTCTCCAAGTCCGAAGTGCAATATGTTACTCTTTCAAAAATTCGCGAAGAAGACTAATTTAATACTCTGCCCAGTCATCTCGCTTCTGCGGTCCCATTTCCGCTGATGTGGGACCGCTTCTGCGGGCACTACAACACTTCTGCGGTTTCCTCTTTAAAATCCTCAGTCGCTTCTGCGGCTCCTATTTCGCACCAGCAAAACCGCTTCTGCGGTCCCCACTTCCGCTTCTACGAAATCTGCCCTGAGTCCATTTCCTTTCTGCGTGACCGCACCTGCGGTTCCATAACCGCAGGTGCGAAGATACCAGATATCAGCAGCCCCTTTAATAAGCAAAAATTCCAAAACTCTCCGTTTAACCATCCGATCTCACCCCGAGGCCCCCGGGACCTCAACCAAAAACACAAACATGATCCAATACGTTATTCAAACTTGCTCCAATTATCAAAACAACACGATTAACACTAAAACCATCAAATTATATCAAATCCATGCCTAAGTTCCTCAAATTCTTCCGAAACTCGCATTCGATCAAAAACCGACCAAAACTCCTCCGAATGACCTGAAATTTTGCCCACATATCCAAAATCACCTAACGAAGCTACAACAACTCTCGAAATTCCATTTCGACCCTTGGATCAAAATCTCACCTATCAACCGGAATTCGCCAAAATACTAACTTCGCCAATTCAAGCCTAATTCTACACCGGACCTCTAAAATCAATTCTGATCACACTCCTAAGTCAGAATCATCCCCCGAAGCTAACCGAATCGCCAGAAATCACATCCGAGCCTTCTGACTCGTGAGTCAATATCCGGTTGACTTTTCCAATCCAAACCTTCCTTAAAGAGACTAACTGTCTCATTTTCTACCAAAACCAATCCAAATCAACTCTAACACACCAAATACTGATAATGAAATATGAAGAAGCATAAAATGAGGGAAATGAAACGATAACTCATGAGACGACGGGTCGGGTCGTCACATCCTCCCCAACTTAAACAAACGCTCATCCTTGAGCGTACCCAGAGTTGTCTTAGAAGCCAACCAATAATTGAATGACCTTACCAATCATATACCCAAGGGTGATCCCACGTCACCCTATCTCGCATAGGTCCGATAACACGATATAGCTGAAATTTCCCAATCCATCTAGTCCATAAACCCTAGAACCACATTGCACTTTTTGAAATCATACACAAGATCAGAACCTTACACCTATACTTAGAATAAGGCCGAACCAGCTGTAATAACCCATACATGTAACCTCAGGTGCAATCATATGATATTCTACACCCAAACACTCAAAACGATAACTTCTATTCACAGCAGTTGCCCACAACACCCGAATACCGATAGAAAATCTCTTATCAACTATGGTCTTATTCCAACACTTTCATATACTGCCAACGATAAATGAAACACGCAATAACTGTAACCATTTCTCAAATCAACCATTCATGAAGCCACTTCCTTTTTGACTAATACATTAACAAATTCCGAGCCGAACCTCGATATTATCCTTCTAACAAGCTGAACCCAACTCCGTTAGTATTTCTTAGTGACCCCAACGATCACCTCGAATCCAACACACCACTCTGGTGATATGATACCTCAATACAGGCCTAAGCCACAACTTGCATAATACACGCACCAATAAGAACGATCTGAACATACTCAAATCATAAGAAATGACTCAGACGAAAGAACTGTACCTCAAGCTCATCAGTACCATCACAACACAAGGCTGAGACCTCATCTCACATAATAGAAATAGAACACCTGAATCTACCCCGAAAGGTCATATCTCCACATGGCCTCACTACAATGCGTGCTCCTATCCCAAACACTGTCACACATGAAACACCTCAAGTCGCTATGCTCAAAATCAACAACCACACACAATTCGATGTCTGAAACCAAAGCCATTCATTACACCCACGGTGAAACACATAACATATGACATGCAACCCGATAGGTCATAACCAATACTCCATTTACCGAGCAACACCCAATTACTCTTCCCGCTCGACTTTCACTATGAATCCCCAATAGAACCGCACTACATGTGCCCATAACCAGAGAATCATAACGTCTCGCAGCACAAAAGCAATTCATAGACCTCCCCAGATCATTAACAAGCTCACTAGTGATCGAATCAACCTATCCCTTAACAATAAAATTTCGGGGCCAACCAAGACGACTCAAGCTAAACACGTATCCATATCGGCCTACCAACGAACTCATTACCAAGAGGCATGAAGCTGCTCCTTCCACTACTATAACTCCTGTCGAAGCCGTACGATACGGTGCCCGGCACCATCAATACCGAAATCCACAACCTCGCCTGGTAACATGCCCGGCCACAAGAAACGCATCCGAGAAGTCCCTCAACACCGGAACTGAATCAATGGTAGAAACCTTTGCACCGATATCCATCGCGAAGGCCCAATTAAGAAAAGTAATCCTTCTAAGCTGTCCGCTGAGTCTTTGAAATATAAACCACTCTGCTAGAACATAATTTGACGCATCTCACCACTCAACCCGTGGCATTTCCGGCATAGCCCATAGCGCAATATTCTAGAATAACCCAACACTGAGACAATCAGTCTACACCCCAACATCCTATCCAAAATCTAACATACCAAGCAAAGAAAGATCCACTTGGGCTTGCAAATTCCAATGGCCGCTAAACGGTGCCGATACATATGATCCACAACCACGACATAGCCTGTATATGAGAACTCTGAGTCTCCAACTCCATATAGCACACGAATCATTATACCTGATCCCAATTTTGCTATATGAATATGTATCACACCTCCAGTATCCAATCATTCCACGAAAAATATTCTAAAATTTCCCTGTTCCATCAAACAAACTCAGATATCAGCAGTCGATCTAACAAGAAAGCGCCGCAATAATACCGAAGTATCATTTGTTTAATCATATTACCTTTTTTTAAAACGTATACTCTCGTCAAATCACTTCCAATTAGCAGTACCATTCTCCTTGATTATTTAAGGTTGCCCGTTGCTTAAGAGTCTTATGAACTTCCTTTCAGAATTGTACTATAACCTAGCAAATGCCAAGCTCGGTCCTCTACAACATACCGCATATACCATACCATCCAAGGATAACATGAAAACTTTTATCTCCCTTCCGAGCCACAGAAATCTATGTACTCAACTAGTCAAGAACTTCCATTGATCCAATCTGGAAGAAAAATCACTATACATTCCGTGTCTCTCATATCCGTAGAAAATGCACATCTTCAACCACGGTAGAAATCAACAAGAACTATCTCAATTCCATTTACATAAATTAAACTGCCAGAACGGAATCCTTTTAACTCGACCAAGCTAAGCAAGCCATCAAAACCCAAGAGCATTGCCGCAAAATACTTGTAAGGACTCATTACCTCGAATACATACGAAGAATTAATCATATCCTTACCATACCGATTCAGTCTATTATCAAGCTATTCCATTTATCTAATTCCCTTCTGATTCATCATCAACTTGATATTCCCCCTTGCTGTAGCACCACAGTTCCTCAACCCAGTCTCACTACACGAGACCCACGCACAAGGCCACACTGTCTAAGACCCATAAGCCACTGAATCCTCTCTCAAATATTCCCAGAAACACCATATTCCAAAATACTTTACTCTAAAGAACTTCCTGCGAATCTAAATTCGTTACCTTTACTTTTTAGATACCGATACATAGAATCCCATAATAATCATAAAAATACCACAAGTCTTCACCTTTTCCAATGAAAACACAGTCTCTGACCACATACACAACCTTAAGACATCTGATTGTTACATGTAGAATATTGAACACATTAAAACCATTCTCAAGAGTCATTTACTTCTTATTCGAACTGCAATTTACCTGATCAAACGAACTTAACCACCCGTGCCTCATTAGCACTTTGACACCGCAGGATGTGACCTCATCCCAATACAAACATACATCTTCCTGCTCCATGCAATGAGCATTCCTTACCAAAATAGCTTAAGACATCCTCTATTTCTCAGACATCTACGAAGCACCATATAACATTTGTCAAAATTTTGCTTCACTCATGCCATCCTCGGCTCAATTTTCGCAACCAGAACTGATTCGTCAGCACGCCTCGAACCGGAACCAACATAGCACATAACCGTACAATTAGCTAATTAATAGAAAACTCCCCAACTTGGCTTGAAGCCATAGATCAAAACACTCCCAACAACTCAGAACACACATACTCCATTGATGCCTTAATACCATAGGGAGATTAAACTCAACCCTTCATAAGCTCGTGGAAACACAAATCATCTAGAATTTTTAACTCTTCTGCAAATCTCGCATTCACTCACATAATAGTTAAGCCCACTCTCTAGGCGATCCAATTTAGATGTCAACACATTTTCTTCACTTGTAAATGAGATCTTCTAATAGATAACATAAGGGTCACACAACTTTAGAACACTCCGCAGGAGATGACCCACCTGCTTTGCCTCCAACTACCATTTCTATATACCTTCCATGTGACGACCCAAAGGGTCATCACCTGTTTTCCTCATCTGTTCTGTGCTTTCGAGGCCTTGAAAACCTCATTTTCTATTGCCTCGATTTGCATGCGCAATCCAGCCGAAAAATTTTCTGTGTTGGAATATGTGAATTCTGTGAAAAATTTGAAGAATTTCGATATTAATATGATTATAGTTGACTTTGGTCAACATTTTTGGTAAACGGACCCGGACCCGAGATTGGACGGTCCTTGAAGGTCCGTAGAAAAATATGGGACTCGGGCATGTGCCCGGAGTCTAAATCCGAGGTCTAGAACCTGAGTAAAAGAATTTTTCTGTTAAATTATTTTTCTGAAATTATTAAGGAAAATAAAAATGAAAATTTATTAAAAGACTACGGTATCGGGCTCATATTTTGGTTCTGATGCCCGGTACAAGTCTTATATATTGTTTAAGCGCTTCCTGTAAAATTTGGTTGAAAACGGACGTCGTTTGACGTGTTTCGGGCCTAAATAGCTAAAGTTGGAAGTTATGAACTTTGAAAATGAAATTTATGAGTTTTGAGGCTTGATTATCTATAAATGATATTATTTTGGCGATTTGATCACGCGAGCAAGTTCGTATGATGTTTTTGAGCCAGTGTGCATATTTGGTTTGGAGCCCCGAGGGCTCGGGTGAGTTTTGAGTAGGTCCC
>MU726275.1:102225-113182 GCA_026770625.1 Nicotiana glauca | reverse complement strand
GGGTGAGTTTTGAGTAGGTCCCGGGAGGCCTTAGGCTTAAAATATCAGATGTGGCAGAGTAGCAGGTCCCACGCGGCCGCGGTGCATTTCTGCGCGGTCCGCGTGGACTGGTTCAGAGAGTCATTGGGTTAAGTCAACCAGCGCGGCCGCGCACCAAATCAGTGCGGTCCGCACTGGAAGCCATGCGGCCGCGGTGCATTTCTGCGCGGTCCGCATGGCCAGGTTCAGAGAGGCCCATGGCTTGGGTTCGACCAGTGCGGCCACGCACCAAAATAGTGCGGTCCGCGCTGGGTTGGTTCGGTGTGGCCGCGTGGCATTTCTGTGCGATCCGCGCCAGCCTTCAGTAAAGTATATAAATTCGAGATTTTCAGCTATTTTTACAATTTTTCAAAACCCAAAATATAAGAGGCGATTTTCCAAACAATTCTTCTTCTTCAAAACGATTGGTAAGTGATTCCTAATTTATTTTCTTTACTCCTTAACATCTTTAAACATAATTTCAACTTCAAAACAAGGATTTTTATGGGGAAATTTGGGGACTTAGGGTAGAACTAGGGTTCCTAAATTTGGGGGTTTTGGACCTCAATTTGGGGTCCAATTCCAAAACAAATCACATATCTGAGTTCATGGGGGGATGGGTAATCAGGTTTTAATTCGAACCTCAGGTTTTGATCCCGTGGACCGGGAAGGGGGGCATTTTGGGAATTTTTGAGCAAAACTTGGGAAAACCATTTTTATTCATTCAAACCAATTCATATAGTGTTTATTAAAGTAATGGAACAAATTGTGATTAGGTTCGAGCGAATTGGAGGTTAAATCACGAGGTAAAGCAACAGTCGAAGGTTAAGCGGACTTCAAGGCTTCGAGGTAAGTGTTTGATCTATCCTAGCTTGAGGGAATAGGATTAGAGTATAATAAATTGCTATTTGCTAAATGATTGAGTGCGGTGTATAGGCATGGTGATGAGTGTCTATACACCGGAGTCTAGCATGACCGTGAGTCGTCGTTGTACATGTCTTGAACTAATTTGGAACTCTCCTAAGCTAAAAGTATGATTTGCTACAAATGTGAAGAGTTCGAGAATAAATTGTGAAATATTGATATTTTGGAGCGTTGGCTCAAATGATGAATATTATTGAATTAAAGTTGAAAGTATTGAAAGAAATTATGATTAATCCCTTGCCGGGATGGTTAAATTACCGAACCCTTGCCGGGTTGTGAAAGTTATTGTTATTGTTCCCTTGTCGGGCCCTTATTGATATTGTTGTTACTCCCTCGCCGGGATATTACTTGTTCTTTATTTATTCTTCTTGCCCGTTTGGTTGTGACTGTTGTTTGGGTGAGGAAGAGTGATATTGCACGAAGGGTCATTCCGTGCTGTTTCTGATTTTAATTGCACAAAGGGTCATTCCGTACTATGTTGTGACTATTTACGCACGAAGGTACATTCCGTGCTCTGACTTGATTATATTTGCACGAAGGGTCATTCCGTGCCATAAAATGAGAGTTATGTAAGGAAGAGCACGAAGGGTGATGCCGTGCATTTTTGGATGATTGTTTGGGTGAGAATGAGAGTAAAAGCACGAAGGGTGATGCCGTGCAACTATTGAATTTCTTATTTTGTGATAATTATTGTTGCGCTCTGTTTCTATTTCACTGATGAATTATATGTATTCAATTGTGCTCCCCATAGCATGTTTCCCCCCTTTTAGTTGTCTAGTTCAGTATTTCTGTTGCTTTTGTGGTACATATGTATATAGCACTGTACAGGTTTATGTGAGTGTATGGTCCTAGCCTTGTCACTACTTCGCCGGGATAGGCCAGGCACTTACCAGCACATGGGGTCAGTTGTGCTGATACTACACCTCCGTGTGTTTTTGCATAGGTCCAGATTTTGAGCAGCAGCAGCAGCAGTAGTTCGATAGCAGGATTTTATTACTACGAGACTGAGGTAGCTTGCAGGCATTCGCAGACCCGGCGTCTCTTCTTATGCTTTTCATTTATACTGTAGTCTCATTGTTTCGAGACGGACGGTTGTTATATTTCTTTCAGACCATTATATGTAGTTTATTCTTAGTGGTTCGTGAGCTTGTGACACCAAATCTTGGGTAGAGGATATTGTTGAGCAGTTCATATTTATTTCAGACTTATAAAATTAGACTTCCGCAGCTATTATTATTATTATCCATGCTATTAAATTGACAACGGGATGTTTTTATTTATGAAAACGGTGAGTAACTTGGCTTGCCTAGCTACCACGAGTAGGGGCCATCACGATCCCGATGGTGGGAAATTCGGGTCGTGACATTCCACCGCCACAAGCATTACGTAGTCACTTGATCTGCCCCAGTTTAGACTCATACCGCAACATGAAATTTACTCCACTCCCAACTATGAGACATGAAAAGACTCTTCATACGCCCATAACTCGGGCTACACATCCAGTCACGATGGAAATCAAACACTTAATAGCTCATCTATTATCCAACAAACTTCTTCGTCACTACCAAGTTACATAGATACATCTTGCAGTGCTAACATACTCATCACATGGCTATCCAGCCGGCACTTCCACTAGTAGGGACAATACCGAACATATAAGTTCAAAACACTTACTCACACGATCAGCACCTCAGTGCTCAAGCCATAGGCAAAGATCCAGCCTCGAGTCCTCCAGACTGGCCCAACATAAACTCACAGAGATTACATCTCGCCCCTTGATCGGGGAATCACAAGCCATCAAGGAACATCTGATACTGAGCGCTCATGCGCGCATACAAACGCGTGGAAGGAATTTCAGGAGTTTCTTTTCAAGCTGAATCAAGAACGCACGATAAGAATTCTAGAATGTGAAGTTTTCCTAAAAGTTGTGCAGCCTCTCGAGGATAAATACAAACGTCTCCGTACCGATCCCCGAGACTCTACTAAACCTGCTCATGACTCGTGAGACCTAGTAACCTAGGCTCTGATACCAACTTATCACGACCCAAAATGCCGCACTAGTCGTGATGGTGCCTCTCGTGAAGACAAGGCCAGCCAACTAACCCAATTCGTCTCTTTCAAAGTGGTTAAACATAAATGAATAGCAAAATACGACTTAATGATATTAATTAACGAAATTTACAACCCAACACAGCCCGACCGGGGTGTCATAAGTCACGAGCATCTATCAGAGCATAAATACAACTACAAGACTTAAAATATACAAATCCGGAATAATGAACCAAAAAAGAGAAAAATGGTGCTGCGAACACAGGCAGTCACCTTTACTCCTATAGCTTTGCCTCTAATCAGCCAAAACCCACTACCGGGTGATAAAATACCCGCATCTGCACGCGAGGTGCAGGGAGTAAAGTGAATGTTCCAACTCAGTGAGTAATAAGGGTAAATAACAACTGAGCAATAATTCCTTGAGTTTTCAGTTCTGATCCACGTATTTACACCATAAAATCATGTTCTAAGTCCAAGAATTCATACCTGATCAAAGCTCTCGAAACCTTCTTCAAAATCGCCCAAAAACTCTCCAAGTCTGAAGTGCAATATGTTACTCTTTCAAAAATTCGCGAAGAAGGCTAATTTAATACTCTGCCCAGTGATCTTGCTTCTGCGGTCCCATTTCCGCTGATGCGGGACCGCTTCTGCGGGCACTACATCGCATCTGCAGTTTCCTCTTTAAAATCCCCAGCCGCTTCTGTGGCTCCTATTCCGCACCGGTGAAACCGCTTCTGCGGTCCCCACTTCTGCTTCTGCGGAACCTGCCCTGAGTCCATTTCCGCTTCTGTGACCTTTTAGTCTGCTTCTGCGTGACCGCACCTGCGGTCCCATAGTCGCAGGTGCAAAGATACCAGATATCGGCAGCCCCTTTAACAAGCAAAAATTCCAAAACTCTCCGTTTAACGATCTAATCTCACTAGAGGCCTTCGGGACCTCAACCAAAAACACAAACATAATCCAATACCTTATTCAAACTTGCTCCGACATCAAAACACCATGATTAACACTAAAACCATCAAATTACATCAAATCCAAGCCTAAGTTCCTCAAATTCTTCCGAAACTCGCATTCGATCAAAAACCGACCAAAACTCCTCCGAATGACCTGAAATTTTGCCCACATATCTAAAATCACCTAAAAAAGCTGCAGAAACTCTCAAAATTCCATTCCGACCCTCGGATCAAAATCTCACCTATCAATCGGAAGTCGCCAAAATACTAACTTCGTCAATTCAAGCCTAATTCTACACCGAACCTCCAAAATCAATTCCGATCACACTCCTAACTCACGAATCATCCCCTGAAGCTAACCGAATCGCCGAAAATCACATCTGAGCCTTCTGACTCGTGAGTCAACATCCAGTTGACTTTTCCAATCCAAACCTTCCTTAAAGAGACTAAGTGTCTTATTTTCTACCAAAACCAATCCAAATCAACTCTAACACACGAAATACTGATAATGAAACATGAAGAAGCATAAAATGGGGGAAACGGGGCAGTAACTCATGAGATGAAGGGTCGGGTCATCACAGTGCATCTATTTAATATACTGAGGTGTTCGGCCCGTTCCACTATATATAAACACATTTAAACGGTCAATCAAGAACTCATCAAGGAGCAATTTATCCAAAGAAAAGCCAATTCTCTTTTAACAATTCCCGAAAATGAAGTTTAATATTTTTAGAAATTTATTTACTAATTTGATGTGATTTATGCAACTCAAACTGTCAATAAGATTACAAATATTCCAAGTATATCATGTTTTTAGGTCCTAGACTACCCGGACTTAAACATAATAGCAGCTACGCACGGACTGTTGTCACCTCGTGCATACATAGCCCCCACAAATAGGAGAACATAACCAATTAACTCACTTATGGGAACAATTCCCTCTTAGAAGGTTAGAAAGGAGATTTGCCTCACTCCGAAGTTTAATAACCGGCTTCCAAGCCCTTCCGACGACTCAAACTGATGCCTACACGCTCCAAAACTAGCTGAATAACGGGCAAACTAATGAAAATACACCCTAATAATCTTAACAATTCAATTCATGTAAAATCCTAACTCCACTAGAAAAGTTGATGAAATTGCCCCCAGGCCCACGTGCCCGTACTCCGAAAATTTTCAAGGAAAAACTTTTCCATAATCCCATAACTCAACTATATAATTTGCTCTCAATTTCATGCCCAAAATCGTGGTCAAAATCCAAGAATACAAAATTTCTAGGTTTTTCCCTTAACCCCAAGTTCTCCACTAATCTCCATGTTAAAATCTACACATAATCAATGTATTTAACTCATAATAGGTAGGATTAACTTACCTCTAAGTTGGTAGGTAGAAAACTCTCTCAAGAAACTCCAAAATCGCCCCAAAGTAGAGAAAAGGGGTGAAATGGACTAAACCCCGCTTTTAAAAAATATTCTACTCAGCGAATTTCGCACCTGCGGACTCCTTGCCGCTTTTGCGAGTCCGCATCTGCGAAGCCCTCATTAAACATGCGCCAATCACCGCTTTTGGGGTCCTCCGTCTTGCTTCTCTACTTGCGCAGATGCGGCCAATACCTCGCATATGCGGTCCTTCCCTTGGCTGCCCCACTCCGCTCCTGCGGCTCCGCACCTGTAGCCATAACCTCGTAGGTGCGGTTACACCAGATATCAGCTGCCTAGTTTTTCTTCAAATTCAAGGTTCGATCCGTTAACCACCCAGAATCCACCCGAGGCCCTCGAGACCCCGTTCAATCACACTAACCAGTCCTAAAACATATTACGAACTTGCTCGAGGCCTCAAATCATATCAAACAACGTTTCAATCATGAATCGGCCTCCAATCAAAGCTTAATGAACTTTAGAATTTCAAAC
Organism: Nicotiana glauca; assembly: GCA_026770625.1. Taxonomy (NCBI): domain Eukaryota; kingdom Viridiplantae; phylum Streptophyta; class Magnoliopsida; order Solanales; family Solanaceae; genus Nicotiana; species Nicotiana glauca. The sequence goes on along the minus strand of MU726275.1, from coordinate 107,331 downwards.
TTCTAAATTCGATGCCGAAACCTACCAAATCTCGTCCGATTGACCTCAAAGTTTGCACACAAGTCAAATTTGATATTACAGACCTATTCCAACTTCCGGAATCGGAATCCGACCCCAATATCAAAAAGACCACTTATGGTCAAACTTCTCAAAAATCTTCAAATTTCTTTCCTTAGCCAAATGACTCCAAAATGACCCACAGACCTCTGAATTCACTTCCGATCATGCTCACAACACCAGAATCACCATACAGAGCTATTCCCAAACTCGGAATCCCAAAACGACATTGATAAAAATGAAATTCACTTCAACCCAAACTTATGAAATTCTTCCAAAAATGCTAAATTCCATAATAGGCACCGAAACGTTCCCGGGTCTTTCAAAACCCAGTCCGGGCATACGCCCAAGTCCGAAATCATCATGCGAACCTGCTGAAACCTTCGAATCCCGATTCTGAGGTCGTTTACTCAAAAATTCAATCTTAGTTAATTCTTTCAATTTAAAGCTTTCGAAATCATAATTCTCTTTCCAAATCAACTTCAAACTTCCCGGAATTCAATTCCGACCATACGTACAAGTCATAATACCCGAAATGAAGCTGCTCATAGCCTCAAACTACTGAATGGTACGCTAGAGCTCAAAACGATCGGTTGGGTCATTACAGTTTTCATGCCTTTTTCAAATTTATATTAAACAATAATATTTACTTTTAAATGTTGAATGGAGGTTGTGTGTAAAGTTGAGCCAATTTGGTGGATTTTTTGCACTAGAGTTGTGAAATTTGGTTGAAATTGAGTTGAACTAGCGAAGAAGATGAATCTATACTATATACCAAAATAGTATACACTTATACCGGTTTGATATTATCGAGGACTGAGCTCTTTTTTGAAGGAGTGAACTATACCTATATTATGTCAGTAATGATATATATCATGTGGATATCCCAGAGGATTGATGTCACGACTCGGACTTTCCACCCTCGGGAGTCGTGATGGCACCTACTAATGGGAGCTAAGCAAGCCAACCCTTAACTACCTTTAACATTAACCAATTTACTTCTTTTAACAATTATCAGTAATATCATGAAAATAGCGGAATAGAGTAAATAAGCGGAAGTCTTAAATTAAAGAATCTGAACAACAGTACGGAAAAATCAACATAAACCTCTACCTGTCACGACCCAAATCCCAGTCGTGATGGCGCCCAACACAACTGTTAGGTAAGCCCGACCATTTACACTCTCAACCGGAGCATGAAGCTCAAAACCAATTATTTGAATATCATTAACAGAAATAAAGCTTAAAGTATAAACTGATAGATAGAAATAAGCTGAATATCACGATAATACGGAATAAAATCCCAAAGACCTGGGGGTCATGAGTCTAGAGCCTCTAATGATACAGTGTAATAAGACTCTAATAATACATAGTTTCAAAACTGCGGTAAGATAATAAAAGGGATAGGGGAGGAGTCGGGTCCTGCGGACGTCAGGCAGCTACCTCGACAACTCCGAATAAACTCTGAAATCAGCAAAAGCTCAGCTAAACTCCCGGGGTACCTGAATCTGCACACATGGTGCAGGGAGTAAAGTGAGTACTTCCAACTCAGTGGTAATAGACATGTATAATGACTGACAGTAAGAAATCCCGAAATATAACAATGTAAAGCTATAATCAATACTCCTACACATTTAACAGGGTAATAATAACAATTAGTGACAAATAACACAGGCAGATATAGATGTATGAATGCAATGCAATGCACATGACTGCTGCGGCGTACAGCCCGATCCATTTGGGTACCCGCGCTCACTGTGGGGGTTCAGACTCCGGAAGGGGCTCCTACAGCCCAAGCGCAATATCATCGTAACCTTCGCTGCGGCGTACGACCCGATCCACAATCAGTCCAATTAGATGCATGCAAGCCACACGGGCACAGTCAAACTTACCATTTTTAGTTCCAATTATCAGAAATTAATAATTTAGTGGTTAAAGCCTTAGAATTTACTAGCCATTTCGAGACAGTGTTTAACTCAGGACTGATATCATGAAAACATGCTAAACATCATGGAAATAGTGATAATAATCCCTACGGGATCCAAATAATCGGCATACAGCCCAAATATAACCATAACCATCCAAGTAGGAGGTTTGTCAACTAATTTCTAGACAATAACACAATACGAACATCATTCGGTAGGACTAAGCTATAGTCCCCAATCGCAATCGACCCTGCACTCACCGTAGAGTACGTGTCTCGCCTCAATATAGCGTCACAGTGTAATATACCGGAGTTTCAAACCCTTAGGTCATCATCTACATCTATTACTCACCTCAAGCCGGCCACAAAACTAGTCCGCTATGCCTTTTCCTCTTGAATCCGCCTCATCGCACGTCGAATCAGGTAAAAACCACAACGATTACATTACAATAGGCTAATGGAACATAACCCAATTGAAAGAACTCGATAAGCACCAAAAAACACGAAGTTGGCAAAACTCGAGCCCCGGGCCCACTTCTCAAAAAATTACGAAATTCATATTACCGGAATCCTCGTCTTGCCACGAGTCCGTACATATAAAATTCATCAAAATTGGAGTTCAAATTCCAAATTTACATTCCAAAAACCAAGCCCTAGTTTCTTAAATTTTTACCCAAATTTCAGAGAGTTTAAGGATGAATCTTCAATTAAATGGTGTTTCTAGGCCATAGGACTTACCTCCGATCGATTCCCAGTCAAAACCCTCTAAATTCCTCGTCAAAAGCTCCCAAGGTTGCTTAACAATGGTGAAAAATAGACTTGGTTCGCGAATGAAATGTTTATAAACTTTCTGCCCAACCCTGGAAATTCCTTCATCGCGTTCGCGACCACCACCTCGCGAACGCGTAGTGCAAAATTTTAAAAATTCAAAAACGCTCTATGCGAACGCGACTCAAACCATGCGAACGCGATGCACATCAAACCTCTCTCACGCGAACGCGGCACCACCATCGCGAACGCGATGCTTTAACTGAACTGGGCTCCCAGGCCCTCTTACGCGAACGCGTGGCCTCCTCCTGCAAATGCGATGGCCCACCTCACAGGCCTACGCGAACGCGTTACCCTTCACGCGAACGCAGTCAACCAAATTCCATAACTACGCGAACACGAAGGAAAATTTCCAAACTCTCCAAATTACTCTACGCGTTCGCGTTACACTCAACGCGAACGCACTGAAGAAATGTTCTACAACACACAACAGCAAAAATCTGATATCTTCAAAAACCAAAAAGAGTCCGTTTAATCACCCGAAATCGCCCTGAGGCCCCCGGGACCTCAACCAAAAACACCAACCTACCACAAAACATCATACGAACTTATTCCAATGATCAAAACACGTCCAACAACACAAAAATCACCAATTCACTACGGATTCAAGCCTAAGTTTTCTTTAAACTTCTGAAACTCACATTCGATCAAAAACCCGACCAAACGATGTATGAATGACCTGACATTTTGCACACATATCCAAAATCACCTAACGAAGCTAATGCAACTCTCGGAATTCCATTTCGACCCTCGGATCAAAATCTCACCTATCAACCAGAATTCGCCAAAATTCAAACTTCGCCAATTCAAGCCTAAATCTACACCGGACCTCCAAATTCGATTCCGATCACACTCCTAAGTCACAAATCATCCCCCGAAGCTAACCGAACCACCGGAATTCACATCTGAGCCCTCTAACCACATAGTCAACTTCCGGTTGATTTTTCTAAAACAAGCTTTCTTCTAAGAGGCTAAGTGCCTCATTTCCAACTAAAACCAACTCAATTCTACCAGATCAACTCAAATATCGGTATTGAAACATAAGGCAACACAATATGGGGGAAACGGGGCGGTAACTCACGTGATGATAGGCCGGGTTGTCACATCCTCCCCAACTAAAACAAACGCTCGTCCTCGAGCGGGTCAAGAAACAACCTGGAGTCTCAAACAAGTGAGGATATCTACTCCGTATCTCCCGCTGGGTCTCCCAAGTAGCCTCCTCCACGGGCCGACCTCTCCACTGCACCTTCACCGAAGCTATATCCTTTGACCTCAATCTCCGAACCTGTCGACCCAAAATAGCTACAGGCTCCACATCATAAGTCAAATCATCATCCAAATGAACTGTACTGAAGTCCAACACATGATATGGGTCCCCAATATACTTCCGGAGCATAGATACATGAAATATCGAATAAACTCCCAATAGGCTGGGTGGCAAAGCAAGCATATAGGCCATCTCCCCAATCCTCCTAAGTATCTCAAAAGGGCCAATGAACCTCGGACTCAGCTTTCCTTTCTTTCCAAATCTCATGACGCCCTTCATAGGTGAAACCTTCAGTGAGACCTTCTCGCCCACCGAATAAGATACATCTCGGACCTTCCGGTCCGTATAACTCTTCTGACGCGACTGAGCTATGCGAAGTCTCTCCTAAATCACCTTTACCTTATCTAAGGCATCCTGTACCAACTCTGTCCCCAACAACCTAGCTTTACCGGGCTCGAACCAACCAACCGGAGATCTACACCGTCTCCCATATAAGGCCTCATACGCCATCTAAATACTGGACTGATAGCTGTTGTTGTAAGCAAACTCTGCAAGTGGAAAGAAATCATCCCAAGAACCTCCAAAGTCAATAACACAGGCACACAACATGTCCTCCAACATCTGAATGGTACGCTCGGACTGCCTGTCCGTCTGAGGATGAAACGTTGTGTTCAACTCTACCTGTGAACCCAACTCTCGCTGAAAAGTCCTCCAGAACTTAGAGATAAACTGAGTACCCCTATCTAATATAATAGAAACTGGGACCCCATGCAACCGTACAATCTCCCGGATGAAAATCTCTGCTAGCCGCTCCGAAGAATAGGTGGTATATACAGGAATGAAGTGCGTGGACTTGGTCAGCCGATCCATAATCACCCAAACTGAATCAAACTTCCTCGCTGTCTGAGGGAGACCACTTACGAAGTCTATAGTAATTCTCTCCCATTTCCACTCGGGAATATCTATACGCTGAAGCACACCACCGGGCCTCTGATGCTCATATTTGACCTGCTGACAGTTGAGGCACCGAG
>MU726275.1:85317-100289 GCA_026770625.1 Nicotiana glauca | reverse complement strand
ACACACTCGGGCGAATGAACCCCTTATCTAGGAGTTCCTGAAGTTGCTCCTTCAATTCCTTTAACTCAGCTGGTGCCATACGATAGGGAGGAATAGAGATGGGCTGAGTGCCCAGCACCAGATCAATACCAAAATCAATGTCCCTGTCCGGCGGCATGCCCGGCAGGTCTGCTGGAAACACATCTAGAAACTCTCTCACAACAGGCATAGAATCAATACTAGGAGTCTCAGCTCCAACATCTCTTACAAATGCTAAATATGATAAACATCATTTCCCAACCATCTGTTGTGCCTTTAAGAAGGAAATCACTCTGTTGGGAACATAATCGGTCGAACCTCGCCACTCAATCCTCGGAATACCCAGAATGGCCAATGTAACTGTCTGGGCATGACAGTCCAGAATAGCATGGTACAGAGATAGCCAATCCATACCTAGAATCACATCAAAGTCTACCATACCCAACAACAATAAATCAACTCGGGTCTCTAGACCCCCAACAGTAACAAGACAAGATCGATATACGTGATCCACAATAATAGTATCACCCACCGGGGTAGATATATGCACATGCAAGGCAAGACAACCACGGGTCGTACCCAGATAATGGGCAAAATATGAAGACACATAGGAGTATGTAGACCCGGGATCAAATAAAACAGAAGCATCCCTATGGCAAACTGAGATAATACCTGTGATAAAAGTGTCTGATGCAACAACGTCCCTCTTATCTGGGATAGCATAGAACCAAGCCTGACCACCACTAGATTGATCTCCACCCCTAGGGCGACCCCTAGCTGACTGACCATCACCCCTACCTGACTGGGATGGTGCTGAATAGATGGAGTAGAAGAGGAGGGCTGATCCCTCTGCTGAGACCGACAACTACAAAGCCGAGGACACTGTCTCCTCATGTGACCTAATTCACCGCACTCGTAGCAATGACCCTGAGCTGGAGAAGGGGACTGAAGGGAACCCCTCGCTGCAGCTGAACCCTGGGCTGAAGAGGCAGGAGTAGAACTCTGAGCTGGAAGGGCACTAAGTGAGGACTGGCCCTGCTGAAATCCCTGGCGGCCACGGCCTGAAGAAGCCCCACTGTACTCTGGGCGACCTGTCTGAGGAGGCCTGAAAGAACGACCTCTGCCCTGTTGGAACTGGCACCTAGACGGAGCACCACTGTAGCTACCTGAACCTCGAGGCCTCTTGGCCTCCCTCTCCTCACGCTCCCAACGATGATTTGTCATAATCTGGCGAGCCATATCAACTACCTCCTCAAACGAAGCTGCTAACACTCTCACCCTAGTCATCAAAATGCGAATCGGATAGTTGAGGCCATCCACAAACCTCCTAATCCTCTCCCAATCTGTCAGGATCATCCAAGTAGCATGCCGAGCCAACTACGTGAACCTCAACTCATACTGGGTCACTGTCATGTCACCCTGGATCAACCACTCAAACTGTCAGCGCAGCTCCTTTCTGAGAGACTGCGGCACATACTTCTCCAAAAAGAGAGTGGAGAACTGCTGCCAAGTAAGGGGTGCTGCTCCCACAGGCCTACGCCTCTCAAACTCCTCCCACCATGTAAATGCAGGCCCTGAGAACTGAAAAGTAGTAAAAGCCACTCCACTCGACTCTAAGATGCCTTCAGTGCGAAGCATCCGCTGACACTTGTCCAGAAATCCCTGGGCATCCTTGCCCTCAGTACCACTAAATGTCGGAGGCTGAAGTCTACCAAACCTCTCTAGTCAACGCTGCTCGTCGTCTGAAATCACTGGAACTGCATACTCTGGAGCTGGTGCGACTGGCGCAACTAGATGAGATGGGGCTGCCTCTAGTGTTTGTAATCCCTGCACAACCTGCTCGGGCGTGCGAGCTGCGGGGGTCTGATGACCACCCCCAGTCTGAGAAGTAGCTACGGCAGTAGAGGCTGAAACTGCCTGAGCCAGACCAGTGCAGGCAGATAAGATCTGAGCTAAAGCCTCCTGAAGGCCAAGAATCACGATGGGCACTGCCGGTGCCTGAACGGGTGCTGCTGGAGCATTTACAGCTAGAGGCTGGTCCTGAATGGGGGCAACTAGTGGGTCAACTGGTGCTGCCCCTGCTGCTCTGCCTCAACCACGACTACGGCCGCGTCCACGGCCTCTAGCAGGTGGCAATGGTGGTCGTCCGCCACATCTGGTAGCACGTGTTCTCTCCATCTGCGAGAGAATAGAATACAGAAGTTTAGTTCTCAGAACAACAAAGTCGCACGACAAGAGTTCAAGAATATGAAGCGTTTCCTAAAGGTTTCGCAGCCTCTCGAGGATAAATACAGACGTCTCTGTACCGATCCGCGAGACTCTACTAACCGGCTCATGACTCATGAGGCCTAGTAACCTAGGCTCTAATACCAACTTGTCATGACCCCAATCCCGATCGTGATGGCGCCCAACACAACTGCTAGGCAAGCCCGACCATTTACACTCTAAACCCGAGCATGAAGCTCAAAACCAATTATTTGAATATCATTAACAGCAATAAAGCTTAAAGTATAAGCTGATAGATAGAAATAAGCTGAATATCACGATAATACAGAATAAACTCCCAAAGACCTGGGGGGTCATGAATCTAGAGCCTCTAACGATACAATGTAATAAGACTCCAATAATACATAGTTTCAAAATTACGGAAAGATAATAAAAGGGATAGGGGAGGAGTCGGGTCCTGCGGACGTCAGGCAGCTACCTCGACAACTCCGAATAAACTCTGAAATCAGCAAAAACTCAGCTAAACTCCCGGGGTACCTGAATCTGCACACATGGTGCAGGGAGTAAAGTGAGTACTTCCAACTTAGTGGTAATAGACATGTATAATGACTGACAGTAAGAAATCCCGAAATATAACAATGTAAAGCTATAATCAATACTCCTACACATTTACCAGGGTAATAACAACAATTAATGATAGATAACACAGGCAGGTATAGATGTATGAATGCAATGCAATGTACATGACCGCTGCGACGTACAGCTCGATCCATTTAGGTACATGCGCTCACTGTGAGGGTTCAGACTCCGGAGGGGCTCCTATAGCCTAAGCGCAATATCATCGTAACCTTCGCTGCGACGTACAACCTGATCTACAATCAGTACAATTATTTGCATGCAAGCCACACGGGCACAGTCAAACTTACCATTTTTAGTTCCAATTATCAGAAGTTAATAATTTAGTGGTTAAAGCCTTAGAATTTACTAGCCATTTCGAGACAGTGTTTAACTCAGGACTGATATCATGAAAACATGCTAAACATCATGGAAATAGTGATAATAATCCCTACGGGATCCAAATAAGTGGCATATAGCCCAAATATAACCATAACCATCCAAGTAGGAGGTTTGTCAACTAATTTCTAGCCAATAACATAGTACGAACATCATTCGGTAGGACTAAGCCATAGTCCCCAATCACAATCGACCCCGCACTCACCGTAGAGTACGTGTCTCGCCTCAATATAGCGTCACAGTATGATATACCGGGGTTTCAAACCCTCAGGTCATCATCTACATCTATTACTCACCTCAAGCCAGTCACAAAACTAGTCCGCTATGCCTTTTCCTCTCGAATCCGCCTCCTCGCGCGTCGAATCTGGTAAAAACCATAACAAATACATTACAATAAGCTAATGGAACATAACCCAATTGAAAGAACTCGAAAAACACCCAAAAACACGAAGTTGGCAAAACCCGAGCCCCGGGCCCACTTCTCGAAAAATTACGAAATTCACGTCACCGGAATCCTCGTCTTGCCATGAGTCCGTACATATAAAATACATCAAAATCGGAGTTCAAATGCCCCTTCAAATTCCAAATTTACATTCCAAAAACCAAGCCCTAGTTTCTTAAATTTTTACCCAAATTTCAGAGAATTTAAGGATGAATCTTCAATTAACTGGTGTTTCTAGGCCATAGGACTTACCTCCGATCGATTCCCAGTCAAAACCCTCTAAATTTCTCGTCAAAAGCTCCCAAGGTTGCTTAACAATGGTGAAAAATAGACTTGGTTCGCGGATGAAATGTTTATAAACTTTCTGCCCAGCCATGGAAATTCCTTCATCGCGTTCGCGAGGTGGATCGATTCCAAGTCAAAACCCTCTAAATTTCTCGTCAAAAGCTCCCAAGGTTGCTTAACAATGGTGAAAAATAGACTTGGTTCGCGGATGAAATGTTTATAAACTTTCTGCCCAGCCATGGAAATTCCTTCATCGCGTTCGCGACCACCACCTCGCGAACGCGTAATGCAAAATTTTAAAAATTCAAAAACACTCTATGCGAATGCGATGCACATCAAACCTCTCTCACGCGAATGCGGCACCACCATCGCGAACGCAATGCTTTAACTGAATTGGGCTCCCAAGCCCTCTTACGCGAATGCGTGGCCTGCTCCCGCGAACGCGATGGCCCACCTCACAGGCCTACGCGAACGCGTTACCCTTCACGCGAACGCGATCAACCAAATTCCATAACTACGCGAATGCGGCCATTCCTACGCGAACGCGAAGGCAAATTTCCAAACTCTCCAAATTGCTCTACGCATTTGCATTACACTCCACGCGAACGCACTGAAGAAATGTTCTGCAACACACAACAGCAAAAATCTGATATCTTCAAAAGCCAAAAAGAGTCCGTTTGATCACCCGAAATCGCCCCGAGGCCCCCGGGACCTCAACAAACACCAACCTACCCCAAAATATCATACGAACTTATTCCGAGGATCAAAACACGTCCAACAACACAAAAATCACCAATTCACTACGGATTCAAGCCTAAGTTTTCTTTAAACTTCCAAAACTCACATTCGATCAAAAACCCGACCACACGACGTCAGAATGACCTGAAATTTTGCACACATATCCAAAATCTCCTAACGAAGCTAATTCAACTCTCGGAATTCCATTCCGACCCTCGGATAAAAATCTCACCTATCAACCGGAATTCGCCAAAATTCAAACTTCGCCAATTCAAGCCTAAATCTACACCGAACCTCCAAATTCGATTCCGATCACTTTCATAAGTCACAAATCATCCCCCGAAGCTAACCGAACCACCGAAATTCACATCCGAGCCCTCTAACCACATAGTCAACTTCCGGTTGACTTTTCTAAAACAAGCTTTCTTCTAAGAGGCTAAGTGCCTCATTTCCAACTAAAACCAACTCAATTCCACCCGATCAACTCAAATATCGGTATTGAAACATAAGGCAACACAATATGGGGGAAACGGAGCGGTAACTCACATGATGACGGGCCGGGTCGTCACATCACCCAAGAACTGGTGTCACGTACTCACGAACTACTAAGAGTGCTAAATACAACCGTTTTGAAAGAAAATATAACTGTTTGTCTCAAAATACATGAGATAACAGACTGAAATAAAAGATAGAAGAGATGTCGGGCCTGCGGACGCCTGCAAGGCTACCTCGGTGTCTCGCTGAACTGAAGGCTGACTCCCACGCTACTACAGCTATTGTCCAACACCTGGATCTGTACAAAAGAGCACAGAGTGTAGTATCAGCACAACTGACCCCATGTGCTGGTAAGTGTCTGGCCTAACCCCGGCGAGGTAGTGACAAGGCTAGCGCCAGACTCCAGATAGACCAGTGCAATTATATAATATATTGCAGAAAAATAAACAAGTAATGAGCAGTTATATGGGAGGGGGTACATGCCTCGGGGAAACAGTTCAACTTAATAGAAACTGAATTAAATATGAAGGAACAATACAATGTCTAAAACAATATGATAGTACTGTTGTTGCGGTGCGCAACCTGATCCATACGTTTAACTATAACCGTTGCGGCGTGCAACCCGATCCAATAAATATAAAATATACCTGTTGCAGCGTGCAACCCGATCCGTTCTAATTTATGTTGCGGCATGCAACCTGTTCCACAGATACATAGCTTACAGTAATCATAACCACAAATCTCGGCAGGGGATTTAATCATCAAATACTCTATCCTGGTAAGGGAACTCAACAATACAAGTTTACTCATCCCAGCAAGGGAGAACCAGTTATAACCAATCTCAATTCCAATTTTTATCACTTCTATTTTCACGATTTCTAATTCATAATTAACCTCCACAAAAATAAGCTAAGCCTTTGCTCAATATCACAAGTCTACTTACTATCTAATCTATAGTATTATTCAAGAACACAGCAAATGTCAATTTAAGACTCACAATCATGCTCGACACCGACGTATAGATACTCGTCACCATGCCTATACGTCGTACTCCACAAGAAACACATAGCAGATATGACTCAACTCCTAATCCCTCAAATTAAGGTTAAACCGAACACTTACCTCGATGCTTTGAATTCAACTCAAGTCTCAATTATAGCTTTACCCCTCGATTCCACCGCCAATTCGCTCAAATCTAGTCACAGGTTTCTTAATTACATCAATAAACGCTAAATGAATCAATTTGAATGCATAAAAATGAATTTTCCAAAGTTTTGCCCAAAAATTCCAAAATTGCCCCCGGGCCCACGTGGTCAAAACCCGAGGTTCGAACTAAAACCCGGCTACCCATTCCCCCATGAACCCAAATATATGATTTTTTTTTAAATTGGACCTCAAATTGAGGTCCAAATCCCCAATTTTTAGAAAAACCTAAGTTCTACCCAAAACCCCCAATTCTCCCATGGAAATCTTTGATTTTAAGTTGAAACCATGTTAAATGATGTTAATGATTGAAGGGAATGAGTAAATACTAACTTACAATTCATTTGGAAGAAAACTTGTTCTTGAAAAATCGGCCTAAGAAGTTTGTGTGTTGAAAAAATGTTGAAAATGGTTCAAAATTCGGCTAAGTGTAAAATATGCAGGTTGCAGATATGGAATTTGCGAACCCCGACCTGATGTAGGAATTGCGAAGGCAAGTTCGCATTTGCAAACACTGGGCAAAGGGAGGGACTTTGCATTTGCGACCAAGGGTGTCGCATTTGTGAAAGTCCCAGTATCGCATTTGTGAGCCAAACTGTCGCATTTGCAACATGCTCAACTTCGCATTTGCGGACCAAATGGTCGCATTTGTGACCCAGCTGCAGGGCTCCCCCTTCTCACATTTGCGATGGCAGGCTTGCCTTTGCGAGACCTATTTCGCAAATGCGAAAATTATAAAGCTGATGATACCAGATTTTCTCAAAGGTTAAAAATGCATCCGTGGCCTATCCAAAACTCACCCAAGCCCTCGGGGCTCCAAACCAAATATGCACACAACCTCAAAAACATCCTACGGACTTATTCGCGCGATCAAATCGCCAAAATAACGTAATAAACAATGAACCAAACCTCAAAATCAAGAGTTTTTCTTCAAACTTCATTAAGTTTCAAATTTAGAACTTTAAGCCCGAAACATGTTAAATGACGTCCTCAACCAAGCTTTACATAACCATCTTAAATCATATATAAGACATATACTGAGCGCCAGAACCAAACTACGGGCCCGATACCAACACGTTCTAATAAATTTTTACTTCAAATTTCCTTAAATAATTTCAGAAAACAATTTTACAAAAAAAATTATTTCTCGGCCTTGGGACCTCGGAATTCGATTACGGGCATACGCCCAAGTCCTATATTTTCCTACGGACCCTCCGAGACCATCAAATCACGGGTCTGGGTCCGTTTACCCAAAATGTTGGCTGAAATCAAATTAATTCATTTTAATACCAAAATTTAGCATATTTCACAGAATTTCACATTTAAGCTTTCCGGGTACGCACTCGGACTGCACATGCAAATCGAGGCAACTCTAAATGAGGTTTTCAAGGACTCCGAAGCACAGAATTAATTTAAAACAGGTGATGACCCTTTGGGTCGTCACATTCTCCACCTCTAAAATAACTGTTCATCCTCGAACAGACAGAAGAAAGAAGTACCTGAGTTGGGGAAAAGATGAGGATAACGGCTCTGCATATCGGACTCGGACGCCCGGGTTGATGCCTTAGGAGGCTGACCTCTCCACTGAACACGAACAGAAGGAAAACTCTTGGATCTCAACTGACAAACCTACCAGTCTACAATAGCTACCAGCTCTTTCTCATAAGACAAGTCCTTGTCCAACTGGACAGTGCTGAAATCTAACAAGTGGACTGGATCGCCGTGATACCTCCGAAGCATGGACACATGAAATACTGGATGTACGGCTGATAATCTCGGCGGCACAGCAAGTCTATAAGCCACCTTTCCCACTCGATCAAGAATCTCAAACGGACCAATAAACCTAGGGCTAAGCTTGCCCTTCTTCCCAGATCTCATCACGCCTTTCATAGGCGACACTCGAAGCAATACTCGCTCACCAACCATAAAAGCCACATCTCAAACCTTGCGGTCTGCATAGCTCTTTTGCCTGGACTGAGCTGAACGAAGCCTCTCCTAAATGATCTTGACCTTGTCCAAGGCATCCTGAACCAAATTCATACCCAACAACCGAGCCTCTCCCGGCTCAAATCATCCAAACGAAGACCGACACCGCCTACAATATAAAGCCTCATAAGGAGCCAGTTGGATGCTCGACTGGTAGCTGTTGTTGTAGGCAAACTCCGTTAAAGGCAAGAACTGATCCCACGAACCTCCAAAGACAATAACACAAGCTCGGAGCATATCCTCCAAAATCTAAATAGTCCGCTCTGACTGACCGTCCGTATGGGGATGAAATGTTGTGCTCAACTCAACCCGTATGCCCAACTCTCGCTGAAATGCTCTCTAGAAGTGCGAGGTAAACTACGTACCTCGGTCCGAAATGATAGATATGGGCACACCATGAAGGCGAACAATCTCCCGAATGTAAATCTCAGCAAACCTCTCAGGAGAATAGGAGACTGCCACATGAATGAAATGTTGACTTGGTCAGCCTATCAACAATGACCCATATTGTATCGAACTTCTTCCGAGTAAGCGGAAGTCCAGTAACAAAATCCATAGTAATCTGCTCCCACTTCCACTCGGGAAGCTCAGTCCGCTAAAATACACCACCAAGCCTCTGATGCTCGTACTTAACCTACTGATAATTCAAACAATAAGACATATATGCTACGATATCCTTTTTCATTCTACGCCACCAGTAATGCTGCCGCAAATCCTGATATATCTTCGCGGTGCATGGATGAATAGAGTACTGGGAGCTATGGGCCTCCTCCAAAATCAACTCTCGGAGCCCATCCATATTAGGCACACTTACTCGACCCTGCAATCTCAAAACTCCATCATCATCTAAGGTAACATGCCTGGCACCTCTGCGTAGCACCGTGTCTCTAAGGACACACAAATGAGGATCTTCATACTGCCAATCACGGATACACTCCAATAATAAAGAACGAGTGACCGTGCAAGTTAACACATGACTAGGCTCAGAAAAATTTAGTCTCACGAACTGATTGGCTAACGCCTGAACATCCAAAGCAAGCGGCCTCTCACCGATCGGAATATAAGCAAAACTACCCATACCGACTGACTTTCTACTCAATGCATCGGCCACCACATTGGCCTTCCCTGGGTGATATAGAATAGTGATGTCATAATCCTTCAATAAATCCAACCACCTTCTCTGCCTCAAATTCAACTCCTTTTGCTTGAACAGGTACTGAAGACTTTTGTGATCCATGAACACCTCACATGCCATGCCATATAGATATTCAATGCGTGAACTATGGCTGCTAACTCCAAATCATGAACCGGATAGTTCTTCTCATGAATCTTCAACTGCCTCGAAGCATAGGCAATGACCTTGCTATCCTGCACCAGCACTGCTCCAAGCCCAACGCGGGAAGCATCACAATAAACTGTATAAGGCCCTGAACCAGTGGGCAAAACGAACACCGGTGCCGTAGTTAGAGCTGTCTTAAGCTTCTGGAAGCTCGCCTCACACTCATCTGACCATTTGAACTGGGCAACCTTCTTGGTCAATCTGGTCATCGGGGTTGTAATAGATGAAAATCCCTCCATGAACCGTCGATAGTAGCCTGCCAACCCCAAGAAACTTCGAATCTCTGTAGCTGATGCTGGTCTAGGCCAACTCTTGACTACCTCAATCTTCTTTGGGTCCACCTGGATACCCTCTACTAATACAACATGACCTAAAAATGCAATTGAACCTAACCAGAATTCACACTTCAAGAACTTAGCATATAACTGACAATCCCTCAGAGTTTGAAGAACCACTCTAGGGTACTACTCGTGCTCCTCCTGGCTGCATGAATATATCAATATATCATCAATGAACACTATCACGAATGAATCCAAATAAGGCCTGAACACTCGGTTCATCAAGTCCATGAAAGTTGTTGGACATTTGTCAACCCGAATAACATAATCAAGAACTCATAATGCCCGTACTGAGTGCGAAAAACTGTCTTAGGGACATCGGATGCCTTAATCCTCAACTGATGGTAGCCAGATCGCAAGTCAATCTTGGAAAATACCCTGGCACCCTAAAGTTGATCGAACAAATCATCAATCCTTGGCAGTTGATACTTATTCTTGATCATTACCTTGTTCAATTGCCGGTAATCAATACACATTCTCATTTACCCATCCTTCTTCTTGACAAATAACACCGGCGCACCTCAAGGTGAGACACTCGGTCTAATAAAACCCTTCTTAAACAAATCTTACAATTGTTCCTTTAGCTTCTTCAACTCCGGCGGGGCCATACGACATGGCGGGATAGAAATAGGCTGAGTGACCGGAACCATATCAATGCAGAAATCAATATTCCAGTCGAGTGACATACCCGGCAGGTCTGAAGAAAAAACATCAGGGAACTCACAAACAATGGGCACAGAATCGATAGAGGAAACCTCTGCACTGGAATCCCGAACATAAGCTAAATAAGCCAAATACCCCTTCTCGACCATACGCCGAGCCTTCACATACAATATAACACAGCGGGTAGAATGACCTGGAGTCCCTCCCCAATCTAAACGAGGCATACCTAGTAAAGCTAAGGTCACAGTCCAAGATATCGTGATAGGGTTATAACCAGTCTATCCCCAGCATAATATCAAAGTCGATCATATCTAAAAGAAACAGATCTACATGAGTCTCCAGACCCCCAATCACCACAACACAAGAGCGATAGACTCGATCGACCACGATGGAATCACCCACCGGCGTAGACACATAAATAGGAATACCCAATGCATCACTAGGCATGATCAAATATAGGACAAAATAGGATGATACATATGAATACGTAGATCCTGGATCAAACAACACTGAAGCATCTCTATCACAAACCAGAACCATGCCTGTAATAACTGCATCTAAAACCTCTACCTCGAGCCTGGCCTGAAGAGCATAACATCGGGGTTGGGCCACCACTCTAATCTACCTCTCTGGGACGGCCCGCTACTGGCTGTCCTCCACCTCTGGCGGTCTAAGCTCCACCTCTATGACCTCTACCTCCACCTCTAGTACCTCTGCCCCAGCCTCTAGCTGGCTGGGCGGCCTGTGGATCATCTGGTTCTTGAATCATAGGACGGGGACACTGTTGTGCGACTGAGTACCCCTCAACCTCGGACAAGCCCTCCTGATGTGACCATACTCACCACACTCATAACATCCACCCGAATGTTGTGGCTGAGGAAACTGAGGCTGACCCTAGCGGCCTGAATGACCACCCCGGAAGCTCTTGAGCTGCAGTGCACTGATAGAAGCTGATGGTGCACTGTAGTACTGCTGGTCAGAATACTGCCCACGAAAACCATGATCACCTGATACACTATGGGAAACCTGGAGTGCTGACTGGAAGGGCCTAGGAGGATGACCCCTATCATACGAATCATTGCCTCCAGATGAGGCACCACTAAATCAGCCTGACTGACGGGGTCTCTTATCTACCCTATGACCACCCCCCTGTGACAATACCATCTCAATCCTCCGGGCCACATTAGCCGCCTCCTAAAAGGATATCTCGCTCCCAGTCTCTCTAGCCATCTGGAGACGAATAGGTTGAATGAGTCCATCAATAAATCATCTCTCTCTCCCTCTCAGTGGGAAGTAT
Organism: Nicotiana glauca; assembly: GCA_026770625.1. Taxonomy (NCBI): domain Eukaryota; kingdom Viridiplantae; phylum Streptophyta; class Magnoliopsida; order Solanales; family Solanaceae; genus Nicotiana; species Nicotiana glauca. The sequence goes on along the minus strand of MU726275.1, from coordinate 88,245 downwards.
AATAAGAGCATGGCAAGCCAACTCAACAAACCTGGTATCGTACTGGGTGACTGTTATGGATCCTTACTGGAGACACTCGAACTACCTCCGATAGGCCTTTCGCTGTGTAATAGGGAGAAACTTCTCCAAAAATATATGCGTGAACTGCTACCAAGTCAAGGCTGGAGATCCTGCTGGTCTAGCTAAAAAATAATCCCTCTGCCAAATCTTGGTGGATCTAGACAACCGGAATGTAGCAAAGTCAATCCCATTGGTCTCAACAATACCCATGTTCCGAGGAACCTCGTGGCAGCTGTCCAAATAATCCTGAGGATCCTTGGTAGATGCAGCGCTGAAGGTAGTAGTAAAGATCTTGGTGAACCTATCCAATCTCTATAAAGCATCGACAGACATAGCTGCCCCAGCACCGGCCTGGGCTACCACACTCGGCTGAGCTGTTCCAACTGGCTAAACTGCTGGAGACTGAATCGGGGTAACTACCTACTCTGGAGTATGAGTAGCAGGAGTCTGGGCCCCTCCTCCAGCCTAAGGGACGACTGGTGCTACAGGAAGCAAACCTACTCGGGTAACACTCTCCATGAGACCCACCAATCGGACTAGAGGGTCCTGAAGAACTGTAGTAGCAATAAACCCCTCTTGGACCTGACTGGGCCCACCAGAACTGCTAGGGTTGGAGCTGGAACCTCCTCGTCGAAGTCAACCTGAGGCTCCGCCACTGGTGCTGCTGCTTGGGGCTGAGTTGTGCCCCTACCTCGGCCTCTAGCATGGCATTGGCCTCTGCCCCTAGCGGGAGCTGCCTGGGGCTCGGACTAATGATCAAAAGATGAGGAAGCGTGTGTTCTCACCATCTGTGAAAGTACAGAGTAGAAATTCAATTAGCGTTGAGAAACCAAACCGCACGATAAGAAAGAACAAATGTGAAACTTTTCCTAACTCGGCAGCCTTTGGGGGATAAATACAGACATCTCTGTATCGATCCCTCAGACTCTACTAAGCTTGTCCGTGAGCTATGAGACCTATACAACCTAGAGCTCAGTTACCAACTTGTTACGACCCAGATTTTCCACCCTCGGGATTCGTGATGGTGCCTATTGATGAGAGCTAGACAAGCCAACCCTTAACTACCTTTAGAATTAACTAAAATTTACTTCTTTTAACAATTATCAATAATATCATGAAAATAGCGAAATAAAGTAAATAAGTGGAAGTCTTAAATTAAATAATCTGAACAACAATGTGGAAAAATCAACATAAACCTCTACCCAAGAACTGGTGTTACATACTCACGAACTACTAAGAGTGCTAAATACAACCGTTTGAAAGAAAATATAACTGTTTGTCTCAAAATACATGAGATAATAGACTGAAATAAAAGATAGAAGAGACGCCGGTCCTGCGACGCCTGCAAGGCTACCTCGGTGTCTTTCTAGACTGAAGGCTAACTCCCACGCCTGCAGTTGCAGTCCAACACCTGGATCTATGCAAAAGAGCACAGAGTGTAGTATCAACACAACCGACCCCATATTCGAGATAGTGACGAGGCTAGCACCAGACGCCAGACAGACCAGTGCAGTTATATAATATATTGCAGAAAAATAAAGAAGTAATGAGCAGTTTAAGGGAAGAGGTATATGCCTCGGGGAAAACAGTAAAACTTAGCAGAAACTGAATTGAATATGAAGGAACAGTACAATGTCTCAAACAATATGATAGCACTGCTATTGCGGCGCGCAACCCGATCCGTACGTTTAACTATAACTATTGTGGCGTACAATACGTTTAACTATAAATTTTGCGGCATGCAACTCGATCCAATAAATATAAAATATACCTGTTGCGGCGTGCAACCCGATCCTTTCTAATTTATGTTGCGGCGTGCAACCCATTCCACATATACATTGTTGGTAGGGGATTTAATCATAAAATACTCTATCGGGGCAAGGGAACTCAACAGTACAAATTTACTCATCCCGGCAAGGGAGAACCAGCTATAACCAATCTCAATTTAAATTTTTATCACTTCTATTGTCACGATTTCTAATTCATAATTAACCTCCACGAAAATAAGCTAAGCCTTTGCTTGATATCACAAGTCTACTCACTATCTCATCCATAGAATTATTCAAGAACACAACTGTGAGCATGTGATTTTTGCCTCGCTTGAATTACTTTAATAGAATTCTTAAAATTAGGATTTTCCTTTTATTATTTGAATTTTAGAATTTAACTGCGTAATTTTGTATGGATTTTTATTTGCGTGTGCACTTCTAGTTTTTGATAATTCATAAAAAAATATATAAAAAATATTGCATGGGCATTTAGGATTTAATTTCACATATTTTTAGATTAATTAGTAATAGGACTTGTACAAAAATACAAAAAAAACCACCAAAAAAACTTTGATTTGTCTTGTTTGGTTTTAATTTTAGTTTTTAGGTTTATTAGTTTCTTTTAATTTGGTATTAGGCTAATTATAGTTTAATTAGATAGGTTGAATTAATTTTTAAGTTTAATTTTAATTTGGTTTTAAAGTTGAAAAAAAAAAGAAAGAGAAAAACCAAATAAAAGAAAAGATTTAAATGAAACAGAAATAAATAAAAACAAAAGAAAAGAAAAGGGGCATGTTAATGGGCACGATTTGGGCTAGTCCTAGTTGCAATGGCCAGCCCAAGCTTATAAAACCTTGAACCAGCCCAAACCTTTCCCCTTTCTTGAGACCGGATCTCCAGCCCAAAATCTAATACTCGGTCCAGCCCCCCTTGCCATAAACAGTGTCGTTTGGTTGTCGTTTAATCTCAACCGTCTAGGTTTTATAATATAACGGTTGAGAAGCCTACATTATTATTATATATATATATATATATATATATATATATATATATATATATATATATATATATATATATATATATATATATATATTATCTC